>OZ018321.1:182812809-183040309 GCA_963969495.1 Ceratothoa steindachneri
TAAACGAAACGAGATGGACCCAAAGTTTTGATCGGCATTTAAGGCAACGAGTAAATAACCATTGATAAAGTCACTATTAATATCGTCTCTATTTTTAGATTTTTCAATCGACACTAAATGTTGAACATTGAGATTGTCCCTAAATTTGTATGAAAAAGACAGGCCAAAGCCAATGATGATCTTTTGATCATGTGTTGATTGGAAATGAGAAACATTCACAATATTTTTATTCCCATTAGATGCACGACACCACGGAATTTTGAAAATTAAATGGTTTTGTTTCCTCTTATGGAAACTTAAGACCAAAAACGGCAATAAAAGAAAACTAAACCATCTATTTAAAAAAATAAATGGTGTAATCTTGTAAATTGCCAATTTAATAATTATGCAATTGATACCGATTTGAACGATACCATAAATGTATTTCGCTCACAAAGTCAGATTAAATGCGTTCATTGTAATTAATTCATGAATATATAATGAATCAACATGCTTGTTAACATTATATAATGTATTAACCTAAGTTTAGTTATTTACTCCTCGTTTGTAAGACGTCTCAGGTGTGTCACGCTTCAGGTTCAAGCAGAAGTCAGGCAGCATGGCAGGGCTCCATTTTCCATTATACCTGTTTTCCATTGACGCTATATTTTGATGGTACCTCTCTCCATGTTCATTACTCACATCTCCTGCATTCTCTGGGAAGAAGGACAGATGAGAATGAAGAAAGTGTATCTTCAGTGACATAATGCATCCGAGATCTTGGTAGCATTTGATTAGGCTCTCCAATATACGTTCTCGCTGCCCCATTTGTGCTTTCCCAGAAGTCATTTGCATACATATTTGAATGCATGCCAGGCAACTAGCTCAGTTTCATCCATTGTCGTCTCGAAGTCCTCATCAACTATAAGTTGACGAATCTGAGGGTCTACAAATATGCCTTCGTTAATCTTGGCGGCATCACTCGTTTTAGGGAAGATGACTTTAAGGTACTGGAAACATGGCTTGTTATGTTGCAGGGCTTTGGTAAATTGCTTCATTAGGTCTAGTTTTATATGCAGTGGTGGAAAAATGATTGATCTTGATTCATGATAGATTTCTTGCCTTTTTTTCTTGCGACGTGCAGTGAAATAAAATAAAATGGGTATTACTGGCTGTGATCACTTGCAGAAATAGTGGATGTACAACATAGTATGTAGTTAGATCTTTTTAATTGATACATCTCTTGAAAATATATTAAAGATCAGGAAAGAAAACACATTGAATAACGACCTTTAATATCTGTTCAGCAGAAGTAGCAATCCGTTGAATGGTCCTTTGGCTCCCTCCAGACCATTGGTACGCCAAACATGAGGCCGGGTCTTTTGCCTTTCACCCGGACAGAAAGGGAACTTGTACACCGAACACACCATATGTGAGGTACCCACCGTTTGTCCTGGTCACCTACTTTACATCCAAAGTACACCTCATAAAGTTTCTTTGCATGTTTAGTCAACTGTTTCTTGTATTGTCTTGATGTAACGGATCCATATATATATATAACAGAAACTGTCTGGAGAATTTTTGCATTCTTTAGGCATTTTAGCTGTCTCCTGTAAAGAAAAAAACACTGTAGTGTGTGGAAAATAATATAAATGGTAACAGCAACAAATATGAAATAACAAAGTAAAAATAGGAAGCATTTATAGTAAGTTACAAAATTATCAAGCGTTAGGTAAGAGTTATCATGGATTTGAACCCATATAACTAAAAGAATATTGAGTATACTGTCTTAAATTTCATAGGTTAGGTTAGGTTGAGAAATATCTTAGGAACACCCCATTAAAATTACATCAAAATCCTTTTATAACTTTTAGAGTTGTCAGTTTCGGCCCAATCCTGTTTGCATTCAATCCCTACGGAACCATCAGTGTATTTAACGTAAGTAGGATAGTAGTTTACGAGAAATTGGAGGGTCGCAAAACAAGACGGATGTTATGTTCGTGATTTACGAAAAAAATAACCATAGAAAAGGTTATTCCCATTTCCGTTTTTTCATTGTTTTACAGTGTTATCTATCTCTAAGTTATTGAGCGACATTCATTATGAATAAAAACTTTGCTGTCTTCCCAAATTAGACTATCCATTTTACCTAAACCCACAATGGACGGTTCGTTATGTTGTTCGTTATGTTTGATCCTGAAGGTTTCGAATGTGGGTACCCCCGGACCCTGCACTTATGGTTGAATTGGTTCTGATGTAGCGTTCTTTTTCCTCATTTTGGTTTACACTTTTTATTTATAAATAGCTTTTTATTTTATTCTATTTCTTCTTTATTTTTGTTCCTCAAATCTAGTTAAACCGTCGAGAAGAAGTGGAAGTTCATTCACCATTTAAAGTGTCTTGAATGGGTCGGTCACCCGCGATGAAACTACTCTTGTTATGTCAAATAATTTCCGTAAGGTTGTATGGTTTTATCATGGAACAAACGACATCAATGTGTAAATAAGATTAAATAATGAAACCGAGAAACAAGCTTAAATGATAAATACTGAATAAAATGATAGATTAAATTCTCGCAACAGATTAATGTTGCAATTAAAGATTAACACTCGCAAGCTGTACGGTTGTCCAACACAAAAATGAGTCCGGATTAACCGCACCTTGATATCACTTGGACGATAGCGTGGCAGAAGAAATGAATGCAGGCTAGGGAGATCCATCATTTGAACATGGTGACATCAGCCTGCCCAAGAAAACAGAAGTTGAAGTCCTGTCTCCGTCTATTCTGCTGCTCTTGATGTCGAGTGTGTATGGCTTTAGGTGCTCAAGAATACAGATGTTGACCCGAGAAAAGCGCTGCAGCGTACTCCCTGTTCACATGGAATAGCTTGATCTAGTAGCACCACCATCTCCCTATCTTCTCTCTTCTGTATTGGGGAGAAAGAAGACTCAGTCTGTATTTGTTTAAATACTACGGAATTGAGGTAAGGAAACGGGGCAGGGGAAGTCATCTTTGAGGATCCTAATTCGAGATATGTCTAATTTCGCCGCCTCGTTATCTCGGTAAGTCCGAAATTCAGTTCGTTTCCACTATCCGCATGGTCTTAAACAACCAGTTTACGTGTCCGGTTGCAATGACCGTGCACTTGTCTCTCTTCGTCTAAACTAAAAGTGAAATAGGTTGTCAAGTATTGGCATAAAGATGGACTATATTTTACTATATTAAAGCTGTTCAATTTGTTATTTTTTGAGTACAAGTACACCAGTACTCATTCAAGTGTTTGTTCCTGTAGGCCTCCAGTAAGTTCTTGCAGTACCAGTAATTCCGCCGCTTGACGAGATTATTGAAGGCCTTTTCTGTCTGATTTTAACAAACTTTTCCCTTCTACATCTTTGCCTTTTCTTTCTATGATTGTTGATTCTCTCATCTTTTTTACGGTGAGTAATCGTCCCCTCGTTTAGGGAGGCTTAATCACCTCTTTGAGTGGTAGTTGGCTCTATACCGACGTGGGAGAGGGAAAGACTGGGATAAAAAAACATGCACAGACCATCCATTGTCTCGAAAACGAGATCTAAGACGAAAGGAATTGCTACAGCAAAACTGCAAGTGTTGGAGCCAAGCTGGCGCATTGTATGATTTGAGGAACTGAGTACTCAGAGCACATGTAGCCAGAAATAGAAATTACCTCCTCCCACTTACGGAGGTTCCTTGGATTACCCAAGTTTAGTTATTTATCTACAAATTAGTGATTTTTATGGTATTTGCACTTTTCTTTGGCATTTCATCCGTTCCGTTCTTGGGCACTGTGCCACAATTTACAAGCGTCATCGAGGGCGATTTGAGCCATTCAGGGTTCGGGTACGAATACACCAAAAGTTGTGACGTAAACACCCAAAGCCATGAGGTAAACACGCAAAACCGTGATGCAATCACAGAAACTTGTGACGTAAACACCCAAAGTAGAAATGTAAACATCGAAAGTTGTGGCTTAAACCCCCAAATCTACGATAAAGGCCCCAAAAGTGTGATGTTAAAATATAAACTGTGATGTAAAACCCCAAAGCTGTGACTTTAACGCAAATCAAGATGAAAACCTGTGAGATAAACACTCAAAGGTGTGACATAAATACACAAACTGTGACGTCAATATAGTGACTGGAAACTGCAAAGATACTTGGATAGATAATCTCATTGGCGAAAAGATGACATATTTAATTTAACGAGAACAAATGTAAGGTAATCCCTATGGGTTACGATAACCCTCGAAGGGATTAAATTATTGGTTACCATATTTTAAACAGTCATCATAGAAAAGGATTTATCTCTTGGCCTCTCGAGCGATCGAAAACTTTCGAAATTACACTCGCCCCCAAAAGAAAAATGGGGTTCTATGATATATACATAGACAATTCGAGATTAAATAAAAGGATTTTATTCTTCTCATATGTAGACCACGTGTAAGACGTTATGTGGACTATGCGGCGTAATTTTGTTCTCCCTATTTGCGAAAAGGCACTGTAATATTGCGACCCGTCCAGCGACGAAACCAATTCTTGAACTTAGAAATAGATCGCACGAAGAGAGACCGAAGCATCTCCATTTACTTTCAGGGGAAGATCGTCTTAATGAAGCCGTTAAAATACTAAACGGTTTCATTAATATAAATTATAAAACAATATTTGAGTTAGATTACCAATCAGCCACTAGGAATAATGGTTTCAAACTAGCAAACAAAAAAATTTGCATCTGCGATTGAAAAAAAATTATTTTCATATAAAATAACACACTTGGAATAACTTGCCTAAGGAGTGTCTTTGAAAGCCCTAGAGTAAAAATGTTTTAGAATATAATCAATAAATATTACTTTAAAATATAACTTTACATAAATAAGAGTTATGAAATTAATTCTTTATCTATATCCTCTTTTCCTCTTAACCTGTACTTCACCTGTAACTTCTTTCTTGAACTTGTCTCGAGACGACCTTAAGGTCATTACTGGTTCTTAATTCGGTAATTACCAATAAACTCTTTTGGAATCGTCGCGGTTTTAAATAGGGGAGTTGTTATTCTTGTGCTGTAGGGTAGTAGAAATAATATGCAGTGCGTCTCTTGCACTTTCTCTCAGTTCCCCCAAAACACCCTCTCACGACAACGAAGCAGCAAAAAATTCGTCTCCTGCTATCCGATGAGGCAATTATTTTCTGATGGTAAAGAGCCTGCTAAATTAGGATGTCTTTTGATGAAAACAATGAGACAGTCTTTGTCCTTGCATACTTATTTTTTTTTGTCAATACGAGAATGTGTTTTGTGTTTGTTTTCATGATGCATTTGAAGATGGAGAGTTCTTTGTGTCCCAATTTACAAACTAGACAAAAGCTCTATGAAGACCGGTGCGAACTTTATTTAGTAATGAGCTTGGATGGGACATAAGGCTACACTGGGGGCCAATTTAACATATAAATAAACGAATCGCCATCTAGCGACATTAATAAGAGTGATGGTTCTGGTCGATGGTTTTTTATATATATAAAAAGTGTAACTCGATTCTGAATATCTTGTAAATACTTTTTACAACAGACCGGTTACTACTTCGTGTCATCTAATATTCGTGGGTTTCACTTATATATTTTCTTTCTTTGTATCTTCGTTACGTTTTTAAGTATTGTTTATTTGATTTTAGTACTCATATTCGGTTCCGTTGGCTACTTGACGAGCTGAAATAAAAAAAAGTATATATGAAAACCAAGAACTAAGACTTTATCTTCTTCCGTATAGTCTTAAACTCCATATTTGCTCCTTTGACACATTTAAGTTTGAGAAGGATACAATGATGGGCCCTCCTCACCATTAAGTTCCGCTACTCAAAGATGCACCTGTATAGAAAAAAAGAAGAAGATAGAACCAAAAGTTTAAATTTAGCATATCTTGTAGACCTACACCAGCGGGAATGTGTTTATGTGCAAGTGTTTACGCCGTTTAGACCTTCTAGGGAGTGAACGTACAGCGTATTTATGTAGCTAAATTCCTTTCTTTCCCATTTCGCTGTCTGTTTTTCTGTGCTGCTAAATTGGATAACAAATTGGCCTCATAAAAAACCCATTTCTTTCTCCTTTATTTTCCTCTTTGAAATAAGAGAAAAACATCAGAAAAAAGAGAGTGGAGATCTGTTGTCGTCTTACACTGTCACCGAGAGAAATCATCTTCCTGAAGTCTCATAATAACCACCAACATGACATGACACCTTTGTCTATCTAATAATCAAGCGAAAATGAATTCACTTGCTTGAATATTTGGCATGGCGATTCGTTTATTTATATGTTAAATTGCCCTCCCCACCATAGCCTTATCTTGACGACTAGGGTAAGGAAGGCAAGGCTAGGCGTGGCCCCCAAGCAGCTATTATGCATGCGCACGAACAGAAATTAAATTTATTTTTTCTTTAAGAAGATAAAAGTAATTCCCATTAAGAAAGGAATGAGGCTCTATGGGGAGAGAAAGAAGGTACCAGATATAAAAATAACTGAATAGAGATGACGGAAGAGCGAAAAATGGAAATAGCAGTTGTTGCACGAATCCCCATTTATTTATCAAGGTAGGGCTTAGATGTATGCGTAAAGGTGTTTACGCCCTCTGAGAGCAAAGGAATAGCACAAAAAGTGCTTCCATGTTAAGAACAGCATCTAATAAGTAAAGATAAAGATTTCACGGACTTGTAATCATGATAGGGAGACCGGATTTCGGTTGGCGGGGTGAAAGGGTGGAGTTAAATTGAGGAGTAACGAATGAATTTACCAGGGTCAAACAAAGGTCCGAATGTGGGAGACTATTTAGGATAGATGGGGGGGTATTTTTGGATTCGTTCCCTCAAACCCAATTACTCTTGTCACCAAAATGAATGATGAAGGGCGACTGACAAAGATAATAGAATGGTTTCATTGGCCTTCCGCCACCTCATTATCTTCATCGCATAGGGAAAACCTCAAGGCTGCAGGCTTCTTTTTTTTAGCGTTAACAACGTTTCATTATATGTCTCTGTCAGAGATCACAGATAGATAGAGGAAGATACGCGCCGCCTGGCCCTTCAATAACAAGAGAGACAACAGATACCTGGGCAACCGTTTTTGTCTACGTTAATGGAGGTGCGAAATTATGAGAGGCCTTGAGACGCCGCGATGATCTGAAATGCCTCAATCACAGAAACCTGCGACAAGTGTGAGAGCCCAGAGGGTCCCATCTGAAGTCGGACAAAGTTCGCCTCGTCCGCTTAAGAACCTTCTCGCTCTCGCGCTAAAAGGCCGAGTCTATTCTCGTCTGCCGATGCGTCTCACCCTAGGACCTTTTCCTTCGGACGGAAGAGGGGAAACTCCATTCGACCCCTATAAGTCCTCCCTGCCCCGTCAGTATCCGCCGAGTATCCGCCGTCCTCCCTGGCCTGTCAGTATCCACTGTCCGCCCCCGTCAGTACCCGCTATTCGGATCCCGTTAGACCCTGCACAATCCTCGAAGAATCCCTCAAGCGCCCGCTATTCTCGTTAATTCACGTGAGTCTACCTCGACCCGCTTCCCCCACTCCTCAAACGCAACGCGCTCAATCTCGATTCGTGTTACTCGAAAGCAAGATTTAAGTTCACTCACGTAATAGTCATTCTCCAGAGACTATTGTTTGAACTTTGCGCCAAGGTAAGGATTACTCCCTCGAACCAAATCTTCGAGGTAACAGCAACGCATAACTCTCCCGTGCAAGTGCTCTCTCTGACCCCCCCCCCACCAGTGTAAGCCTCATTATCGACTTAGTTACGTTCAAGGTCAATATTGCCCGTTTGTTTGTACGGTGGCCGTCCTCACCACGTTTATCCCCCTTTAGCTGCCGAAGACCCCTGTAAATCTAATATGTGTATAGCTCATTTTAAAACTCCTTTTAACCTTGTAAAATAATATTTATTTGCATATTAGTAAAGTTATTTTTGTACCCGTTTTTCTGTTATCCCGGAACTCCAAGATAGTCGACTATTGGCCAACCACTTTCAGTTATTTGCACTCTGCTTATATTGTAAACTTTCCACGCACTCGTAAAGCAGAAAGGCGGAACTTGACCCTATTCTACAACATCTATATTAAACTGGTGTAAAGTGTGTAGGGTTAACCTACGTCAGTCTCCTTCACTCATTGTGTCTGTATCCTTAAATGCATTCCGATCCCTGTAAGAGTGCATGTATTGGGAGATATGATTTCAATTGATATACATAATAACTTCTTGTGATGGTTTTATGGTAAATTAAGACGACGAAAGCGCCGCCTACTTTATCCTATTTCCGCCCCAAATTATCATTTTAAAGTTAATTTCGAAATGGGAGCGAAGTCCCCCCCATACACCCCTAATTCGAAAGCCTAACATTAAAATCAAATTCAAAAGACGATTGCTAAATGTCGTTAGGGCTTTAGTTTTTCTACCCCGTTCCTTGACATCAGGCATATTCTAAGCCTCATCTACGAATGGTATTTAAATCAATCCTATTTTCTCTAAAATTGATTTATATGAAATTTCCATATCATATTTTAATTAAAAGATTCCTCTCGAAATGATATATAATATAATACGATTCGTTTCCAATTCACGATGTGGCTACTGGCTCCCAAGATGGCGGCCTATCTATTTTCTTGTCACAACTTAGAAAAAGTAACAAAATAGTGAGTGATAAACTTAATTTCATAGAATAGCACCAAAAATGGGTATTCCTATGTAATTTGATGAGCTGAATAACATTTCTTCTATATCTTTTATTGATTAGAAGGCTCTAACACCCTGGGAATGACGGCGCTATCGTCGTCTCAATTTACCAGTTTCAGAAGCCTTATAACTTCTTCTTTTGACGGAATCGAATAAAATAGCCCACAGGGCTATTTGGCATTTGAAATCGCTTATTTCAACTCCATTTCATTACATTTTTTTTTACTCTTTGTTTAAACGCCAGTTGAATCCCTTTTAAAGTAAAAGGAAACAAAAAAATATAACACTTTATTTGTTGATCAGGAAATGGCTTCGCCACTGTAGGGGGGAGCTTGCGCGTCGCTACTCAGATAAAATTTAAAATCTAAAAAAAAGCAGCCATGGTTAATTTTTTATAAATTTTCTGAACGTCGCCAATTATAATAATTTATAAAGGAACTCTAAACTAAATTTCCCCCCTTCAAAATAACACGTTGCTAAAATTTAGAGTTATAGAAGGTATATAAAAATCAATTTTCTGAACTTCACCATTTGTAATTCTTTGGGTTTTAAAAAATTCACAAAATTTCGATGCTTATATTTATTTCTGAACTTCACCATTTTGTTTTTTGATATTATAAAAGAATTATTAGAAATAAATTTGATAATAAAACATAAGTCATAACCAAACTAAGATGAAATTATTATTCAAATACTCAAAAAATCCCCTTCTTAAATTATAGAGTTAGTGATGATGATTATTATTATTATTATTATTGCTTATTATTATTATTTTTATTATTATTATTGATTATTATTATTTTTATTATTATTATTAATCCACACTGTACAAAAATTAATTAATTTTGAATTTCTTTCTTTATAACAACCAGGAATTCTTGAGTTTTTCTTCTTCTTTTCTTCTTTGTAATTCTTTTTCTTATTATTATTATTTTCCTCCTCTCAATCTTCTCTCTTCCTTTTCGATCTCTTCTTCTTCTCCTCTTGCTTCTATTCATTGTCTTACGCTTCTTCCATTTCGCTTTTTCTTTTTGTCTCCATCTTCTTTTTCTCCTTTCCTACTGTCTTCTACTTTTCTTTTGTTCTCTTTCTTATCCACCTCCTATTCCTTTCCTCTAAACTCCTCCTGTTTCTTATTCTCATCCTTCTTTATTTTATTTTCTTCTCCTGCTCTTGAGTCTTTTCTTCTCTTCCTCTACTTCTCCTTCCCCTCCTCCTCCTCTACTTCTCCTCCCCCTCCTCCTCCTCTACTTCTCTTCTCCTCCTTCTTCTTCCGACTCTTCTTCTTCTCCTACTCTTCCTATTCTTCTTCTTCTTCTTCTAATCCTCATCTTTTTCTTAAACTTCTTCTACTCCTCCTCTTCTTCTCTTTTCACTCCTTTCTTTTCTTCTCCTTCTTATTCCTCTCCTCATCTTCCTTCTTTTCTTATTCTTTCTCTTCTTTCTATTTAACTCATCCTCCCAAAATTCCCGTTCTTAAAATATATTCTTAGGGACAAAAGGAGCGATTTCTCTACTCCTCAGTTGGCTCTACTCGTTTTTAGGTGCAAGTAGATATTTGAGCGCTCTCTCTCTCTCTCTCTCTCTCTCTCTCTCTCTCTCTCTCTCGCATTTCCTCCAGATAAAGATTAAAATTTAAAATTTATTTTAGAAATAACTTCGCTAAAAATTTTGAATATACAAAAAAAAAGCAGCCATGGTTAATTTTTTATACATTTTCTGAACTTCACCAAGAATAATAACAATATTTAGATTACGAACGAATAACATCTTAGCAAAATGGCTATGATAAATCAACCGAACTATTTTGGTCATTGTGAATTTGCTAGCCTCAGCGTCTTTATACTTTCGAAATATCTCCTTTTTTGGAGGCGGAAAACTCCAAATAATAAACCAAACCCAAGACCCTAACGGCGAACTTTCTGGTACCGGCGGAGGAGGGCTGCGTCTGGCGGGCAGACGTGACAAAGGCGGGCCTTGACATACTAAGAACCCGGACCTCCTTGGAGCCAGCATCACTGAAACTGCCCGTCTCATCCACATTGAGCCACGGTGTACATGGTACTGGTTAAGTGAGTGTGCGTGGCCGTCACGCAGCCACGATCACCCGAAACAAGATACTCAACTACTGGCTTCTCGTCATCATTTTTCCTTATTCTCTCCCCTTTAAGAGAAAATAAGGTAACAGATGACGGAACCGATGCTCGGACACGAGCTGGTGCCCACGATTTTAGAAAACTGCAAAATAATACCAGGTCATTCATTAACTAAAAAAACAAAATAATTACCATTTTTTCACTTCTTTCCAAAAAATCCCGTTCTAAAAATATAGAGTTATGGAGGAAGAAGATTACATTTAGAAGGGTACATGGTCAGTTATCATCATCATCATCAACGGGATTTTTGAAGATGAGTGGAAAATTAATAAATGGTTTTTTTTCTTAGTGGACAATGACTTGTGTTTTTTTGCGGGTTTTTTTTTAAATAATTACAAATCGTGAAGTTCAGGAAATGTATTAAAATTATTGGATGGATGTTTTTTTATTTTTTTTTAGTATATAAAAGCAATTTCAGGTGAAAAAGCTTTCTTTTTTTAGACCAAAATCCCGTAGGTATATTTAAAATTTTTATCAAAGTTATTTCTGATAATTCTTTTATAATATCACCAGGCAATGGCTTCGCCACCTCCCTCTACGAGGGGAGCTTGCGCTTCGCTACTAAGATTAAAATTTAAAATCTAAAAAAAAGCAGCCATGGTTAAATTTTTTAAAATTTTCTGAACTTCGCCAATTATAATAATTTTAAAAAGGAACTCTAAACTAAATTTCCCCCTTTCAAAATATTACCATTTGTAATTCTTTGTGTTTAAAAAAAAATGCACAAAATTTCGATACTTATATTTATTTCGGAACTTCACCATTTTGTGTTTTGATATTATAAAAGAATCATTAGAAATAACTTTGATAAAAAAACATAAGTCATAACCAAACTAAGATGAAATTATTATTCAAATACTAAAAAAAATCCCCTTCTTAAATTATAGAGTTAGTAAAAAAACAAAATGGTGAAGTTCAGAAATAAATATAAGTATCGAAATTTTGTGAATTTTTTAAAATGGTGAAGTTCAGAAAATTTATAAAAATTTAACCATGGCTGCTTTTTTTTTAGATTTTAAATTTTAATCTTAGCAGCGAAACGCAGGCTTGGGGAGTGGCGAATCCATGGCTCGTAAACTTATGTTTAATTTCCACTAATTTCGATCGGAGATTGAGGAATGGCATAGGCCTAGATTAGTGACGTAGACTATGAGCAAAAAAGACACCATATTAGGCCTTGTTTATAATGGAAATTATGTAACGACTTTGGCTTGTTTTATAAGATATATCATAATAATTTACCTCCGTATGGGTCCAAATTTATTAAATCGTTAGAGTGAAAAGACCCATATATGTAAAGAAATTAGTGTGTAAATGATGCAATTTTAATTTGAAGAAGTATTTAGTATAGCTCAAAAATATTTGAAATAATGGCCGGGAAGAATGGCTTTTAATGCCCCACAAAGCCTCGTAATCATAAAAATGGCCCTTTTATATGATAGGTTTAACAACCTCATGATTTTGTTTCATGTTTAAAGAAATCAGATATAATTGTACACAACATAGGTACATGCATAGCTTAAGGCTAATTAGTAGTGGTTATGACGTGTCCATAAATGAGAGCCGAATGCGCAGCGTGGGTTGAGTGCATGAACAAACTCGTCATAACAGTTTGGCTCAAATTTGGTGCAGTTCTTGAAAAAAGTGTCCCGCAAGAAACTGCATTATTAATTGGCACAGCTCGACGATGGCAGTTGATAATGTTTAAATGTACAGCGGAAGAGAAAAAGAAATAACGGAAGAAAATGTACCATTTAGGAACAATTTTGCCAACAATCCTCACCTTGGAACAATAAGATATCGCGTTGGAAATGCTAATGAGGCTCACGACAATTAAACGCATTTGGAACGAACAACGATGGCATCTCTATCAAGTTTTGATCGTCCAGAAATTACATGAAGATAAGTCCAATCGGATGCAATTTGCTAGTGAACCTATCGCAACAGGTAGTTCATTCCACATCTTAGAAGCGAATAAAGAGAGAACATGCAAATTACCTCGAGGGAAAGGAAAATATGATTCCAAGTGTTTTTGAATGAGGACTGACTAATAAAGGCGAAAGCTTTTCCTCGGGTAATTTGAGCTTTTTCATGAAGAAAGGATGATCACTCAAACTACAGAGACGCCCTACGAAGAACAATAAATGGGAGGGGGGGGGGAGCGTATAGCCCAAGTGCACAGTTCTGGGAGCCTAGGATAAGGTCTTTTATTTTAAGAAGGACCTTAAAGACGATTCAGTCTTTAATGGGGAACCGAAGCGAAACTGGGGAGCTGCAACAAAGACACCTTCCCTTCCCCCCGTCAACGAAACACGGGCTGCAAAGATTTGATCATGTAGGAGAGGTCGAAGGGCCTAAGTGTGTGTGATTGTGAAATCACGTAGGATTTTTTAACTAATGCGCATTTAGAAAAGTAGAAAAAAATTACATACAAAATATAACTTTATGTACCATTCCCATCCAAAACTAGAGAAGAAAGTAACAAAATATACATTTTCTTGAAAATACTCGTCTAATTTTCAAGAAGATTGCACAGATTAATTCTTTGAACTTTGCCTCAGACAGTGTCCAAGTTTTATTCCGAACGATTACTTATAACATTTAGTTTACCCTAAAAAATCGCTAGTATTTATAGCTACACTGTATTTTTTAGACTTCTACTGATTGTCTTACTCATTTATCAGAATTATAAGAAGAGTTAAGCTCGACAGACAAATATTTCATAAAGCAGGTTGCCCAGTGGAAGAGTGAAGGAATAACAGTGTGTAATATTTCGAGGGATTGTAAAAGACAAAAGAAATGTGATTTCATGCATAATAAAGTTTAATGAGGATATTGGGTCCTGCGACTTGACGAAGAAAACATATACTCGGAAAAAAACACCCCCAGGAAAGAAGATCTCAGGATGCAATGGATGTCGACGAAGAGCCAATTTGAGACAACAGCCGGTATTTCACCTCCAGTTGCCGAAAACCTAAACTTGAATGTCTTGCCAGAGTGCCTCAGTTGCTTGAGAGAGATGCGACTCAGCACACTCCCCTACCAAAAAGCCAATCATAGGTAAAAAGAATAAGGCGGCTAGGTTGGCTTTCCCTACTGAGCATGTCCTGTGGAGTGCTGAAAATGGGAAAGTCTCTTTTAACGGCGTTAACAAGTTGGGTTTGATCGTAGCGAATGGGAAGCAGTATGTAATGTGTCGCGGAGGTGAAAAAATGATTCCCACATTCACGAAAATAAAGGTTGAATTTGTAGGTAGCTGAGTTATGTTGTAGAACATGTTTACAAGCGCTGGAGTCAGTCCGTGCGTGCGTTTATCTAGGAAAGCAAACGCTGCGTTATACGTGAATCTGCTTAATCAACATGTCCTCCCTTCTCTCCCAACATCTAGAGTACGTGATCTGTTTTCATGTCGGACAATGTTCCGTGACATACAGCAAAGGCGGAGAAGCAGTTCTTATATGCTGAAAATATCGTCATGATGAAGTGACACGTTCAGAGCCTTGCTTTAAACCCGGTATAAACCGTTTGGAAGATACTCGGTCAGAAGGTTTTGGCTCGGTTACCGACCAATGCTGAAGATCTCTGGCAAACATTAGAAGAATAAAGGAATAAAATCCTATCCGAACAATGGAACAAATTGTGAAAATTCTGCAGGCGAAGATGTGCTAAAGTTATTTAAAACAAAAGCCTACGTATTTATTTTTTGAATGTCTTCAAATGTATTTGCGATAATTATTTTGTTTTCTAGTTTATGTCTCTATTTATATTTATTGTTTTCTACTTTTGGACGTCTCGTTTCTTCAAATGCTACTTTGCTCCTAACCTTTTTTTTAATTGATCAGAGGCAAATTTCAAAGAATATTTAGGGTAATTTTCACGGAAATTAAATGAGTATTTTCGAGAAAATGTAGATTTGGGTATTACGTTCTCTAATTTAGGACGTTGCTGTACACCTGCACCTTTGTTGTATCTAAATTTGATTTGAGTTCGTTAAAAAGCCCCCGCCCCCAAATTCTAAGGTTTGTAAAACCATAAGAGTTAAAAGGTCCAACTGGTACCTAGTACCAAATTCTTTGCGATTGGGGTAATCATCTCATTGGAATCTGGGTAAATCGGGATCAATAAATCCACCATTAAGTTCCTTATAACTCCAACTGTTGAACTCGCTTCAAGAAGCAAATTCAAGAAAAACTTAAAGGAGTACTCATTCGAGTACTTCGCTAAGTTATTGTATTTTCTACCTGCTTATCTCACACATTAAATGGTTTTGGAAAAGTTCTTTAAACTATCGCTCAGTTATTGTGGTTTCTGCTTAACGCTCATCTACCCAACCATGAATATTTTTAATTTGATTCTTTCCTGGACCATTTACTGTCCTCCACACTTTACCAGGTAACATCTTATTCGGATGACAATGAACCATTAGTTAAAGTCAACTCCACCCATTTAGGGTGGGTTATTTATTAGGATTTATATAATCTCTGTAGGATTCTTGTTAATCACGCTCTGAGACCTCTGCAGTCAAGCAGTTAGCGATTCGACCAGACAAATTCAAGCAGAAAAAATTAAATTGATCGAATAAAATTTAATATAGCTGAATTCTAAAATTCAATTATCATAAGTCTGCGTTTCTATAGATATTTCTCTATTGATTAATGGATACAACTCGAAGTTGTATGATTAATCGAGAAAATGGAATGCAGACATCTCCATGAGCGAGACAACTATGTCGATTTACGTATTCGGGTATCGTGTTGCAGATTATTAATTATGCAAAATACACGAAGATATACGAATAGAGTATAACAAATATACACATGTGTATATATTTAAATTCGATTCTCTTTGTCTCAAACGGGTTTTAAATATTTATTGAATAAAATCAAATTTAAATAAAATCTATAATGCGGGGATTATTTTTGGATTACTGCTACTCTTGATATATAATAATTCCTTGAATAAGTCCTTTTTCTTGCGGGTAATTTGCATTCATTTAAGAGATATTTTGAGGCTAGATAATGGCTTCATATTTCTTATTTGAATTATATTGTAATGACAATACTTTTTGGATCAATTCGTTCTTGGCCATCTTTAACGTGAGGTTGGATAAGGGTGTCCATAAAATATAAGACCCAAAACAAATTCAGTTAATTTGTAAAGATTTAATCCTACAGAAAGATTTCACATAGCTCTATAAAGAAGAAATATATATATTTAATATAGTTTATGTTTATTCTTATTGAGGTATAAATATGCAAACGTTAACGCGGATGACTTGTCGGTTTCATTAAAGAAATATTCGGCGCTCACAAAGTTTCTGTTACTGTGTGATTGGTCATGTGAATGTATTAGGCGTGATGGGGTGAAGGAGATTTTGATGGTATGATTTATAGATGATAAAATATCATAAAAACCTTTTTATTCGTTCTTTTTATTAATGCATATTTTACTTCTGTCAGATGAATTGTTTACAAATGAGTAAACAGTTGCGGATTTAATTGTCCGGAAATGGGTAATATAAATTAACAGAAAATGAAGGAAGGAAGTTAATTATCTAATGCGAGAGATATTCAATTAGCAATTATTTTCAGCAAAATGCACAAACACTAAAAAATGCACCAATACAAAATAATGAGTCAGTCTACGGAAGAATGAAATAAAAGAGATTCCGAGCGTTTTTTATTTTTATGTCCCCTGTAAAATATGTGTGATTTAAGATGAAAACGGTTAGATAAATTTTGTTTTTTTATTTTCTTGTGTTCGGGGGGAGTGGGGCAGATAAAAACATTTTTCCTCTTTTAATAAATTGTGTGTCGATCAAATTCCATCCGTTGCTTTCCGCGTCTACGGAATAAAATGGGAAAACATATATAAAGTAAAAAAAAAAATCATAAAATTGAACGGAATAAATAAAATAAAATATAGAATAACTTCAATAATCTAATCCTAAAAATTTTAATAAACCAAATAATAGAATTTAAATGAACAAAACTAAAATCTAAACGCATAATTAAAAAAAAAACTTGAACGAACCCAATAATATCATTTAAACGAACAAAATCCTAAAATTTAAACGAAGGAAAATCTTAAAATATAAAATAGAACAAAAATAAAAAAAAATTGACGGAAAAAATTATAAATTAACACGAAAAAACAAGAATTTAAACGAAACAAAATCAAAAGAACAAGCTAATAAATTTTAAATGAATATAATCAAATTTCAGCTTAAAATATACCCAAATTTAAACGAACAAGATTTTCATAGTTTACCCTGTTTTCTTATCTCCCACTATTGCAAATTTTTATACCATTTTATCATCGACTTGCCCTAAAACAGCAATCTTGCCTCGTGAGGAGTGTTCTTCATCCACGGCAAGCAAGTGACGGCGCTTGATAGACCAATTTAACAGCCCCTTATCATCGGCAGTCCATAATTAAAGGGGACCAATCTAACACCTGTCTATCAAAGGCAGTTTTTAAATTTTTTTCAGGTTATCATTTTTGAGGGGGTTTATTTTGACGTAGCTACGTAGAAAGCAAACAAAGAATGAGGATGCCAATTAATAAAATTCAAGCTGAGGCAGAGGAAGAAAACGGAACCAGTTTACTCCATGAATGGTGGTTTGAACAAGTTTTGCTGACTACTTATGTTTTTTATACTAACTGGTCCCCCCCGAAAGTTGTCTAAGGAACTTAGTGGAGGGAGGGGAGGGGAGGAAATTATTTTTTATGTATTAATATAAGCTCCCTTAACGGCTTTGTAAAGGTGTAGATTATGAAATGCAGCATGAAGGTGAGCTGAAGGGTAGAAGCTATGGTGCAATGAACAGTGGCGGATCCAGGATAAAAATTAGGAGGGGGTGGGGGCTAACTTGAATTCCTCCCAATTAATAGTGTGATAAATAGCATTGATGATTAATAATGGTTATCTTGTATAAACATTGATAATAAATAACAGCACCTCATAAAGAAGCGAGCACTAACTCTTTCAGATCAGAATTTTTCCATACATCAAAAAATTATAAATTGTATTTTTGGGACGTCAGCTAAGGTCTAATACTGAATTTAATAATTATTTTTGAGATTTACCTCTATTTTAGACATGTATCATATAAGACACATTCGATCAAAGCCGTTTAGAAAATGTTATTATATATATTCTATATTATTACATAAGTCTTAATAAAAAGCAGAATACAAGTATTGCTTTAAAAAGAAATTTATAAACATAAACGGGTCTGAAAGTTTGAGGCCTTCAGCCCCTCCCCCCCTCCCCTAGATCCACGCCTGGCATTGGGGTAGGACTAGGTCATGGGGGAATAAGAGATTGAGCTTTAGCGGTGCCAATGGACGAGTTGAGAGGGATGCTGCGTGTGAGAGGGGTTGAAAGAGTAAAAAAAAAAGTAGTGCGTAAGAGGTATTGACGGTGTCAACCGCTGTAAGTGAGGTTTTGATTGTGTTCTTATGTTGTAGTGTTATGTAAGAAGAATTTTTGGAAATAAACTCGTGAAGAAAATATACTAGAATGAAGGTCAGGCTGTAAGAAGGGTTGGAAGAGACCCTAAAAGGTGGGTTGATTGTGTAAAAAAGTGGTTAGTAGTGAGTGTGATAGGTTGGCATGGATGGGGTTTGTAAATGGGTGTGCTAAGGATATCCTGACCAAGAATGAGCCCTGACTTCGCTATGAAAGGTCAATATGACGTGTGGGGGTGGGCTGCGATTTAAAAGGGTATAAAAGGTGGAAGTGGGTGGAATATATTGACGGGGGGGTCAGTGCGTGTCGACAAGGTTGTCTGATACCACCATGACTGTTTGGTATTTATGGGTGGAATACTAAGGCAAGTAGTAATGGGAGTGTTTGAAATGAACGTGAGAGTGTTGAAGCGTCTTGAGAGATTAGTTCTATCTATGTTGCTGATGACATGGTTGTGGTGGCTGAGAGTGAGAGGGATTTAGAAATGTGGAAATTAGTAAGGTGATGCTGAAAATGGAAAGGTAATGTCATTGTGGAGATGAGGATGCAGTGGAGTGTGATATTTGGTTGCCTAGTCTCACCTTTAACAAATATGATGTTTCAATTATCTAAGATGTATTGCAAGTAATGGTGGAACAGATGGAGCGGATTGCAGCCACAATGTGTAGAAAGTCTGAGGGGTGATTAATTAGTGAATGGTAAGGGTTTGGTCGTGAAAAGTCCTAAGAAGTTGCATGGGAGTATGCTTGTGGCAACCATGCTGTATGGGAGTGAGACTTATATGGAAGGATAAGGAAATATTTCGAGCGACAGCAGTGCAAATGGGCAAGTTGGGAAGGATGTTTGGCTGCGTGCTTGACTATGATTTCAATGACCCGAGGCCAGCAACCTAGTTGGGGTCGGCATGACCCCTCCCCTACTTTTTTCCCGATGGAGGTTGGCATGTTGGCTCCAATGGCATTTACTATAGGTCATAAGCTCATTGAATCCTAGGTCAAGGTCCCCGACACCCGGAAGCGCATGCAGATGTAGAAATGGTCAGGAAGAGTCCCGACTCAGATGGGGGCGAACATATATTCGGTGGGACATTTCCACCAGCCAGAGTCCTCTTCTGCTCAAGATCATCATGGGGTGGTAAGGGCACTCGAGGAATCACGGGGAGAAGAGGGACCTCATTAACAACCAAATCCTTCCCTATTTGGAAAAGGATGGGACTGAGGCTGGTTCGTTTGGCCTTGGAGCCTCTTCCGGGTGGCCTGAGAAGATGGGTCATTTCCCTACCACTCCTTCTAAAAGTAAAAAAAGGACTCGAGCGGGGTAAGACCGAAAAGACTCAATTTGCAGGTAAATTGAGTGGAGACTCGATGATGTCGTGGATCATCATCGAGAGACAGCGTGGCGTTTTCGAGCCAGCTGGCTTCAAAAAATTCATTCTTTTCAAGTTCACTGATGGCGTTATGTTTGGCTAAGGTCACAGGTTACAGCAAAGGGTACTCAGTAGTGTAATTGGAAGTGAACTAAAGGTGATCCATTTCTGGGACGAGATGCTTCTGGTTAATGCGGTGTACCCTGTCTTGTGTAGTCATTATTAATAGGATTTTGAAAGTGAATGCAAATAAAATTAGAAAACAAATTATAAAAAGTATAAAACATTATACACTTTGAATACATATTGAACATAAATAAAAGTGTTTTTAGTCGCCTGCAAGTCTAGTCGCGGGTGACTATATCTCACTATGTCGGTCGGTCGGTCCACGTTTTGCTTTTTTTTTGGTAATAACATTGTAACTATTCGGCCGATTCTAAAGAAATGTGTAACCCTTATGTTGTTCTACATTCTCTTTCAAATGATATACTTGTCAAGGTTCTTCCTAGGTAATCATGGGAATTATTTTGTTCTGGCAATAACATCATAACTATTCGGTCGATACTAACGAAATTCGAAAGCCATATATTTTTTGACATTTTCTTTCAAATGATATAATTGCCAAAGTCTTCTCAAGGTTAGCCCATAAATTATTTGGTTTGGAAATAACTTCATAACTATTCGGCCGATTCTAACGAAATTAGAAACCCTTATGTTGTTTTACATTCTCTTTCGAATGATTTAATTGCCAAGGTCCTCCCAAGTTAGTCCGGGAATTAATGAAAGTTTTGAAGGTCATAAGATCATAAATCAGAATAATCGAGCGCACGCTACTTTTGGACAGCAGACTTTGTTTAAAAAAATGTTAATAGTGTAAAATTCCAAAATGCGCTGGCGACAAGAAATTAGGAAGTAAAGTAATTTATACACTAGATATTGTAAATTTATAAAGATAGAAAGACTATCGTTTAATGGCTATATAATAGCTAAAATATTGAAAGTGTGCTGAAATGCAAAATTCATTTAAAAGGGGATGGTCACTAAATTTAATTATAAAATGAACGGATATAGTTTGGAGTAGGCTTACAGTGTGTAAGCAATGCAGTGAAGTTTGTAAGAAAGCTAATTGGTAATTGGATGCAGATATTGCCTTAAACGACGCAAGATTCAAATCAAGAGATATAGACCTGCTTCTGTCCAAATCTCCAACTTACTCTCTGCCTTTGTTTGCTGTATAATTTTGTTCTCCTCAGGTCTATAACGATGTGAAAGGATTAGAATTAATCCAACATAGAGCACGTAAATGAATCACATGCTTAAGAAAACATCATGAGTTGACAGACCTCTATCATTAGAATTAATATTGCATGTCAACTTCTTGAAATATTTAAAATGCTGACAAGACTAATTGATATAAATTATAAGATGCTGTTTAAGATAAATGAAAGAGCAAACTAAGGTTAAAATGGATTAAAAATGACAAATAAGCATTCACAACCATAACCCCAAATTTCTTCGAATACAAAATTTCCCCAACGTGGAATATCTTCGTGAGTAGTGAAAACTGCTTCAACCAGAATGTTTAAAATTATATAAACAAAAATTTAAAATGTGTTAATATAAATAAATAGAAATCACAGATGAAACCATTTACCGAGCTAACAAGAATGGCAGTATGAAAGAAAGAGCATGATTTTATCGATACTGTTGTTCATCTTCTACTTCTCCTTTCATCTCCTCCTAGACAGTTATCAACCATATAATATATAACTAAAATCTTTGGTACACATGTAGATAAATGTGCACCCGTAGACGATTGAAGCTTTAGTAAATAACTAAATGGGATGCATGTTTAGAAATAATTAGTTCTACAGCTGCTTCTAAAAAAAAAGCATCCCTTTAATTTTCAGTGCCTTATTTTATTACATCTTAATGATAAAAAACTCTACTTCACTCTTAGAGCTTTCAAATATGAGCAAAGCGTAAATTAATCGCCGCTTTTTTGTCTCTGTGGGTCTCTTAAATGCATGTTGCTAATCTCTCTAGTCCTCGGATATAGGATGCTCGTATTAGAGCTGTTCCCGTTCTTCTTCATTTTTCCTCTTGGGCGTTGCTATTGTTGGTGTAGTTGCTGTTTTTCTTTTTTATTTACTTCCCCAGTAGCCTCATTTCCTCAACTATGCACCCTTGATTTCACCTACCTATCTGTTCTTGTTCCCTTAAGGTGTCATTCTTTTTGGCCTTGACGATCACACATAAATGGAAGAAGAAGGGAGAGAACATATGGATGGAAGCGCTGAGCAAGAGAGAAATGTAATTCTTCATAGTACTATTCATGCACTTATCGCTCTTTGCTCTCACCCAGTCGAAGTTAAAGGTGTGTAATTATGTGATCTTGATAGGTTGTGCCATCTGTCCGAAGATGACACTGGGGTCATTTAAAGTATAGCACCTAGCTTGGACCTCGTGTGGTCGAAACACTGCGTAACCGAACCATCCGAATCTCCAGATATACCAGATATCTGTACAAACATATTAATCTACGTTGATAACCGGGAGATGCATTCAACAAAGCTATTTAGCCTCATAGGTGGTAGGATAAACGCTCTAGTGAGAGCCTTATGAAAACAGCTCAGCGAATTCCGACTCATAAAACCTCCAAGATCATACTCAATCCACAGTTCCAACGCGACAAGACAGCTACTCACACACGTACCACGATTCTTGAATCTTTCAGAAAATCGCATGCACATTCGGTACAGTAGTTTTTATCTTAGTAACCTTTCTATTTCTACCAAGAGCCTACCTCTTCCCATCTTATTCTCGTAAGCCAAAACATCAGATCACTCAACGCGAACGGGGATCCAATCAATTTGAACTCCCACATATATATAAATATCACAAGTATCTTTTTTATATACAGTTGCAACACACTCTCACACGCCTCCATCTGCTTGCTGCTGTCAAACCGGAATAATCGTTCGCTCAGCATGAATTCACACCCTTGGATAACCATTCCATCTGACTCATATACCAAACGAATGAAATTAACATTTTGAAAACGAGTTTACCGTGGAGGAAAAAATTACCTACCATAGGCGGCCTAATAAATTTTATATAATACTATAACTGAAAACGAAATGAATATGTATATAAAGAAAATGAATATATATAAAGACCAGATCCCGATAAATTCAATCCAATTTGCATTAAACAAGTAGAAAGGAAACTAAAAAACCTCGTTTAGTGACATTTTTAACAAATTCGTTAAATAAAGAATAGTTCCAAGCGAGTTTAAAGAGGCAAATGTAAATACAATTTTCACAAAAGCTACAAAAAATAATTCCGGAAAATTAGGGCCGATTTTATTAACTTTTTTGTTGGTAAATTTTTATTTAGAGTTTATTATTAGAAACATGTTTAAGGTGATAGCGCTCGTGTTTAAGTAATTTGCTAGATTTTATTCCCGAAATGATTACAATTTTTAAAAGAATAAAGCTGTTGATATACAATACAGAGCAAAATAAGAGAACGATTTTCCAAGGAAGAAGTTAACTATTTTTAGGTCCACACAAATTACCAGTTGTGCTTTTAAAATTTGAGTAACTCAATGGCCATTTTTATGTGGTTAATAACTCGCAAATGCACCGAGTGACCAACTGGGATCATCCAATAAATGCCATTATGCAAGAGAACACACTTGAGGCTGCGGTTAAATGAATCCGAAAACAATATCCATTTTGTAAGGTATCGATGATTTTCTTCGGTTCGATTAAACGAAGGACAAAGCGTCGGTAGAATGAAGCGGCTCTATCAGCATTGTTTATTGGGAAAATTATACAATGCAACACCTAACTGTGCTAGAAGACCTGGAATATCGTGGCAGTAAACAAGTTGCTTGTCTTCTGAAAAATAGTTTTAAAAAATCTGGCCTCGTTTTGCAGAGCTGTCAAGAAGGTGTTTTTTTCATTTAGCTCTGCTGCTCTTTGGGAAAATGCCAAATCTCGTACTAAGTCATTGAGTTCCACCTGAGTAAAACGTGAGGGGCTGATGACTGTTTCGCATTAGTTGAAGAGTCTTCGGAATCCTAGACCATGTCTTGAATCTCCACATCAGATTTTCTCCTTTCATCTTCAGAGGAGGCATAACCATTAAAAACCAGAACTGGAAATTCCTCAGAATGCGGAGTAGGTAGAATTGCAGAAGGAATACTGGGATAAGAAATATGCCAGTTTTTCTTGCCAACACTTTTTGTGTTGACCAGGCAAAAATAGCAATTAGCTATATGCTCCTTTGACTCTCCTTTGGCTAGTCAAGAAGACTTTCCTCGCAATTATGAAAGAGTCTGTGGAGTCCACTTCTCGTCTTGGTCACCTAGGAAAACGTCAAAAAAAAGGACGTATAGACACGGCGCACAAGTGTGTACCAGCCACGGATGGAACAGAATGCATTAGGGTCATTTATGCCTACTTGAAGAAGCCATCATCAAATCTGAAACAAAACATGAATAGGATTAATTTCAGAAAAATCATAAATTTCAAATAACGTGAAAACTAAATAGACAAAAACCGATTTTAATTCGAAATCAGCGTTGAAAAATAAATTAGAATCAGTTGAAAATCCCATTCAACAGAAAATGAGAAAAGAATGTTTCCTAGTGTAAGTTTCCTCCCTAAAATTATGATTTGCAAAAATGGAAAATGCAAAAATAATGTTATTAACATTACAGCACGCACAATACACGAATAAGATATTAAATGAATAATAAAAAGGAAGAAAAAGATAAGTGAAATACTTTTGCAAACAACCAAGTGGGAATTGAAATAAGAATTTATGCATAGATAATAATAATTTTAGAGTTAGATCTGCGCCTAAAAATTTCCCCCTTAGTATTACATCTTTAATACAAGATATAAAATTACTATATATCTCGAATAGTCCCAAATTAAACCGTATATAATAGTAGTAATATATTTTCTATATCATAAATGTTGATAGTCCCGAAAAATTATTCTCGATATGGAATTCCCGTAGTACGCAGTCTGATCTAAGTTTGTGCATTAAGATAATAATGATTAGACATTTCACTTATATTACCTTTGGTAACAAATTTTATGTCATCGAATACACAACTTTAACTCTCAATCTCTAGGACGAATTCACGAACAACAATGGCGGATCCAGATTTAGCCGGAGAGAATCTGAGGGAGGCATCCGCCTCATAATCAGCCGGAGACACCCGCAATTTGTCGATCTTTTTTGTTTTAAAAGGACTTATTGTTGGGTATCCTGATAACCGGGTCAGTGGCGTATTCCGGCGACTACTTAAACGTAAGAATAATTGTCGTGGGTTAGCCGAGATTATTGATATATATATATATATATATATATATCTGTAGGCGCCTCGACCCCTGGGTTGGGAACCACTCGACAGAGGAAATTAAAGAGGAAATCGAACGGAACCACCAAAGGGCAAAGGTAGCAGAGGTCATCAAGTTCAAACAATACACGCACGTATTTAAGGTTGTATTCGAAGACACGGCTATGGGTCAAAAAGCTAAGGAAAATGGTTTACTTCTCTTCAACGTCAGAGTCTGCCCAGAGCAGATTGAACGTGAAGAGTTTGCTGACCTTCAAATGTGCTTCCGGTGCTACAAGTACGGCAAACACACCACTTCCAACTGCCCTGAGAAGAAAGGAACTAACGCTATGCTCTATCTGTGCCGGTCGCGAAAATTTTTGGCGTGACTGTAAGAATACCACCCCCAAATGTTTAAATTGCGAAGTTTCCCAACGGACTATGTCTATGGCATGTCCGGTCAAAAAACGGGAAATACAAAAACAAATCGAATTGAAACGCGAAACAGAGGAGAAGAAAGCCAATTCGACTTACGCGAAAGTAGCAAAAGCCGCCATTGCCGAGATGAACAAACAGAAAACTTACCTCGACATCGAAAACGAACATTCAACGAAAATAATGTGCTGCATTCACTATGCACACATTACGAACATTACACGCCCAGGTACCTTTGCCACGGAGGTCAATCGCACGCTCGTAAAGAACGGGCTGCAGGAGATGTGGTTCTCCGACAACCCTCCTTCAGAGGAGGTTATGCGAATAAGCGTAGCCCCTCAGTCCCAAGAAACGTGTCAAAAAGTGCCAACACCACAGAACACAGCCATCTCACGAGAATCCCGACTAAACAAGCCTAAGGAAACACAAACAGCAAAACAGGCGCCACTTTCATCCAAAAAGACACCGCAGTTGCAACAAACACACAGATACACACACTAACCAAGGAAGCAGTGCGACCCAAGGAGACCAGGTCTCCATGGTCGAGGAAAATCTCAAAAACTCGTGGCCCAAGGTCTACCTCCTCATCACGGGGGAGGGAACACCAGTTAAAATACCACGCGGGAGGTTTCAACCTGAAATTATATGCCCCCGAATCGGCTTTCTCCCCAACCGAAATCGACTCCCACGAAGTATCGGAGGGTCTTAGGAGCGGAAGATACAAGTAGGAATGCTCGGATGAGGTTCCGGAGCGGCAGGTTGAGGAGGCTCTCACCCAAAAATATGATCAAACTGACCACGGACAGCTTCCACACGATAACAGACACCGAATACAGAAAAAAAGAAACGGCAGGAAGAGCACCCCTCCCAGTACACCTCATGGGGCTAAAGTAGATCTTGAATAAGCGTCTACTTTAATCCCACACTCTAGAGAACTAACATTACACAAAATGACCGATAGACTTACAATTATACACATGAATGTCGATGGGTTGGACGGAAAAGGTTCCATCTATGGCAATATTATGCGACAGAGTGACCCTGACATTGTACTTATCTCCGAACACGGACTGACCGCGCAAAAGCAATTAAAAATATTTCAATACAACGTCATTAGCAAGAATCATAGCCAGGAACGGTATGACGGCTGCGCAATAACCGTCAAAAAAGGACTAAAATACAAGGCACTGGAAGACTTAGATGAATCCTACCTGGCCATTGAAGTAGGTACTGCCCTAGGGGGACTTGTCGTGGCCACGGGGTACCAACCCCTAAGACGCGGCTATGTGCCCATGCACAACCTTCTACAGATTTTCAGCCATAAGAAAAATGTAATTTTTGCCGGAGATCTAAATGCAAGGTGTGCAGCGGAAGGATATACCTCCTACAGCATTGCAGGTAGAAACATCGAGGTACTACTTGACAGACAATACGTGACAAGAATCGGACCAGAATTCCCGACATACATAACGGGAAGAGCAGCAACGAAACCTGATATAGTCCTATCTAGCATCAGGTTTCCTTACAATTACTACATTGAACCAGGCCCCATCATTCCGAGCGACCACCAGGCTATCCAGATTACAGTAGGAGTAAACCCCATTCAAATTGCAATCCCAGAACGCAAAAGCTATAAGCAGCGAACTGGGAAAGCTATAGAAACTATCTTCTAAATTATATCCCAGTCCCTTTATTTTATGCCAATTTAGAAGAAATAGATAAGGAGCTGGGTAAAATCACTGACTTCCTAACAAAAAGCCGATGGAAATAGTATTCCCCGTATTAAATATAAAACCCTTTCAGCTCCCCCCTGGACCCCTCCCATGAAAGCCCTGGCCCAAGAATATAGGGACCTGCCCAATGTAGTAGCGCTGATAAGCCCCAACCACAATGCCCAGAGAAGACTAAGACAAATTAAAGACGAACTCAAGACACTAATTACGGACCAACAAATAATAATATGAGACAGACTGATAGAAAGACTCTACATAGAAAGAGACTCACACACATTCTGGGAGACGTTTAAACGTATTAAAGGAAAACCCCCACAAAAAAGAATAACACTCATTCACAACGGCAAAGAAATTGACGAGACTAAAGAGATTGAGGAAATGTTTAGGATTTTCTGGTCTTCATTCTTCAGAATTACCCCAGAAGAAAATAACAGCTACGACATCAAACTCGAAACTGATATAATACAACAGCTAAACACACAAATACACAAAACCTCTCCTCATCACTGTGTCGCAGGAAAGAGTGATGAAGGGCTCTGACAGTAAAATAACTGCCCTAAAACTCTCCGTTGCTCTAAAATCCTTTCGTCAAAGAGCACCTGGTAACACGGGGCTGACCCGGGAGAATTTCATCAAGGCCCCACCTAGCGTTTGGATTGCCTACTTAACATCATGAACGCCGCTCTGAACACGGGGTACTTCCCTGATCAGTGGAAAGTGGCCCAAAATGATTTTCATCCCAAACTCGGGAAAGCCCCCGGACTGCCCTGCCAGCTTTCAACCGATATCTCTCCTAAAATTTGCTGGCAAAGTCATCGAGAAGATATTGACAAATAGAGTCAACTCCTTTCTCGACGAGGCCAACTTGCAAAATGAGCAGCAACACAGCTTCAGAAGGAAAAGAGGGACTGACACGGTACTAGCCGTTGTCACCGAAAAGCTTGCCAAGATCAAGGCAGACAAAAGGCATGCCGATCTCGTTCTCCAAGATGTCAAAAAAGCCTTTGATAAGGTTTGGAAGAGAGGACTACAATTTAAGATCCTTCAAGTAGGCCTCAACCACATTCTTGAGAGGATTTTATGTGACTACACAATGGAGAGGAGAGCATACATTCATATCAGAGAACACAAAAGCCCCGAATTCGAGCTCGAAGCAGGGGTCCCACAAGGGGGCTGTCTCAGTCCCCTTTTATACAACATTTGTACACGCGACTTACCACAACCTCTCTCCGAGGGTACGATATACGTACAGTTCGCTGACGATATATCGCAAATTTGTACGGCCGCTTATGTTCACAGGGATTTTATGGCGAGAAATACGGCTAGGGAGATTTCTAACATCAACTCTTACGAGAGGAAATGGAAGATATCAACCAATGCCCCCAAATTCAAAATAATTCCCATGTTTCGCAAGATCTTCAATGACATACGGGTAGAAGGGGAGCGAATCCCCTACTGCCTGGAAGGGACGGTTCTGGGGCTCAAAATCACCACAGGGGGCTACAAGAGTCATATCGAGCGAACAGTCGCGAATAGCAAGAGAGATTTGAGGGAGTTTTATAGGTTTCATGAACTAAATCCCTTTAATAAACTCAAGATATTCAATGCGTGCATTCGCTCGAGACTCCTGTACCCCCCCGGTGCCGCTGAACGCGAGCGCCAAGACCCACATTGCGAAACTACAAGTCATCCAGAACAAAGCGGTGCTGCTCATTACAAACACCCGAAGAAGAGAACACAAACGACAGAGGGAGCTCCACGACTCGGTTTGATTATCTCCGATCAACGTGGCGCCAATGGCAAGCCATTGGCGCCCGCTTGACCCCTGAATTCTCTCGTATACACTTAGACATCGAGGTCGACCGACAAATAAGACCATTCAAAAGTAGTAAATTACAGTCTGACGGTGACGTGACTCCAAAATACACTTTGCAAAACCGACAAAATACGAAAAACAACCAGTGTAATGCGCAAGTTTCTTTAGTAAAAATAAATTCCAAAATAAATTCAAACTTTGCAAAATTCAAATTCAAATTCTTTAAATTCACTCTATTTCACTACTTTCATCTCTTACTATTTTCTTTCTAACTGTCCCTAAATCTAACGACTTTTTATGTCCAATGTTAAATTCTTTCACTTTACTTTCTACCAGATCCTCACTCCACTCATTACATCGGTAAAGGAGGCAAGAACATATCAAAACGCTCCGAAGATGCTCGAATAAGATCCAAAGCTTAGCAATTTAGTTTGTTTTTTACCAAACACATTCATTTAAAAGAGAGATGATTACAGGACAAGGGTCCACCATCTACAAGATGGAATAAAAAAGATAGTTAGAAGAAGAGAAAGTTGCCAAAGGAAATGAATTAAGGCAAAATACACATATATATATATATATATATATATATATATATATATATATATATATATATATATATATATATATATATATATACATATATATATATATATATATATATATATATATATATATATATATATATATATATATATATATATATATATATATTCTACAAATGCGCATGTTTGAAAGTACTATATTTTTTCCCATAAGAAAATTCAAAGAACTATTCAAATGTCGCATTTTGTTTTAGTTTAATTTGAAGGTGAAATATACAAACATCTTTTCAGCCCAAAACCATTTTACTAATGAATGCAGTCAAATGATGTGGCCAGTCAATATATTTAGAAAGGTGTAACTTGTTCTTCAGGACTGCTTCAATTCGTTTTGAGTTGCTGGGGACCAAATTTGGGGGGATATCTTGACTGATATTGCTCCATTTTTGTTCAATAAGCATTCGGAAATCTTCAGCAATTGGGTGGCTTCTGTTTATCAACTGCCGATTTGATTATCGCACACAAATTCTCTTTTGGGTTCAAATCTCGCGAATTCTCAGTCCAATGTCACCGTCACCCTCAGTAATGGATAAGTGTCCTGATGATTTGCCGTAGGCACGAACAGGACTCGTAAATCCCCCCCACCCCTATCCTCATCCTAACGAAGGATCTTTCATAAACTCCAAAGAAACGGAAGGGAGCTTCATCAGAGAGGATTGTTTTTTCCGTATTTAAAAATAATTCCAATAAAATGTATATCTCTCATGAGCACGAGAGAATGATCAAATAAATCTAGCATCCCGAAAGAAAGAAAAAACGGAATAAGGAAAAAAATTATTTACTAATTTGAAAAATCCATATTGGCGTGGGATTCGAACCAAACACACTGAGGCAGCGAGCAACCGCTTTGATCTCAATAAATGCAAACTTTTAGCCACTCGGCTACGCGGAAGAACAAAAATTCTTTCGAATAGACAAAGTTTTAAGGCGAGCTTCGTTAGGTCGATTGGAACTATGAAAGAAAGAGAGAAATTAATTGGAATTCATAGGACAAAGGATAAATTGAGTTAAACGCGCGGCGAATATACAATGTATATCTCTCATGAGCGCGAGAGAATGATTTTAAAAAAAATATCCGTTTTCTCTTTGTTGCGGTATGCTAGATTTAATTCCGATAAAAGCTTTTTCTAGCCTTTAGGCCAAGCTTAGAGGAAACCGAGTTTGATAGAGCAGCGCTTAGGGTGGTGTAGAGTCACTGTGCATGGTAGCTTAATGGTAGAGCCTCTGACCGGTAATCATCAGACCCAGTCAGGATGGTTCACACTTTTCCCTGGCCTTTATTTCTGTCTTCCCAGTATGCATTGCCTTCATTGTACCGTCCTTTTCTCTCCTTGATCCTTGTGTCTTCCAATGTCCCTTTCTCTGGCCTAAAAACTCCTCTCTCTCTCTCTCTCTCTCTCTCTCTCTCTCTCTCTATATATATATATATATATATATATATATATATATATATATATATATATATATATATATTTTTTTTTTACGGTTAATATATCACAATATTAGACAGCGAACTCTACTTCAGATCCAGCGGGACGCCCTAGTCCTCGAACTGGAAGATAACACTTATGGGGTCCTTCTAATGTACCCAAAAAAGTTCATTTCAAAAGACCCCCTTTATGCTATCCTGGCTTATCGTCGTAGAAATGTACTTTTTTGTGTACATTAGAAAGACCATATAAGTGTTATCTTCCGGTTCGAGGACTAGGGCGTCCCGCTGGATCTGAAGTAGAGTCAGATGTCTAATTTTGCCATACATTAACCGTACCAATTTGTCTTGGAATTTTTTTCATCTTTAATATATATATATATATATATATATATATATATATATATATATATATATATATATATGAAAGATAATGGTAAACTACAATATTTAAATCAAGATTTTATTTATAACTATCCGACCAGTTTCGGTAGGATACCATTTTCAACTAATAATGAAGAAACTAGGCAAAGAGCACAGTATATACTGTGCTCCTTGCCTTAGTTGAAAATGGCATCTTGCCAAATCTAGTCCGATAGTTATAAATAAAATCTTGATTCAAATATTGTAGTTTACCATTATCTTTCATATATATATATATATATATATATATATATATATATATATATATATATATATATATATATATATATATATATATGAGGCAGAGGGGACTGATGTTTTGAAAAAATCACAAAAACCTTAATTTTAGATTAAAAAAACTTATTTACTTTAATGTTTTCGTATTGAATTAGCATTTGACAGAATTGTGTATGGAAAATAACATCCCTCATGTGGTGTCTGTCTTCATTTATTCATTTATGAAGGCGTTCTTGGAAGTTGACCTACACTCTTTTCAGCATTGCTCTATCGATTTGGTCGACCTACACGCGAATAGCTTCCTTCAAATCGTCCAATGTACGGGGCTGATGCTCATACACACCTGCTTTGATGTTTCCCCACAAGAAATAAATACACATGGACAAATCAAGGGACCGAAGGGGCCAATGAGTGTGAGCAAACCTGGAAATGAGGCGGTCACCGAAGACAGAGTGAAGAATATCCATTGATGCTCTGGATGTGTGGGCCGTCGCCCTATCCTGCTGAAACCACACACGTCGGATAGCCATACATTTTCTTCGTAATTCAGGCACAAAGAAGTTGTTTATCATCTCGATGTAACGATCGGCGTTAACAATAACTAGCATTTGCATTAGGGTTTTCATAAAAGTAATGACCTATGACGCCAGCTTTTCCAACAACACACCAAACCGTCACTTTTGGTTTGCGCAGTGGTCTTTCGTGCAATTCTCTCGAGTTTGCAAGAGCCTAATAACAACATTTCTGTTGATTTCATTTGCCACTGAAATGAAAATGAGCTTCATCACTCAGTAAAAAAAATGAAGTTGTCATTTGCCTCAAAAGGTTCTTCCATCTGACGTGCGAAGTTAAGCCGCTTTGCATAATCACCTTGTGTCAACTGTTGCACAGTGACCAATTTGTGGGGGTGGAAATGCAGTATGGATTACCTTCATTGTGCCATCCTTTGCTCTCCTTGATCCTTGTGTTCTTTCAATGCCCCTTTCTCTTGCATCGCATCTCATTGCCCATTTACGTCAAATTTCTCTTTCTCTTGTACTGAAATGTTAGTATGGTCTGCAATACAACGATTCTGCATCTTTCTTTCTGGCTTCAAAAGGATTTTGAAAGGCAGGAATTAAATATAGCGGAAGACCTGTGGTGGTTCTTATCACCCGCAGAACTTGTATATACTATTTATGTATATAATATATATATATATATATATATATATATATATATATATATATATATATATATATATATATATATATAACCAGGAATCCTTATTAGCAAAGTCCAACAAAATTAGAGCCAAAACTATTTTTCTAAGGTTCATCTTAGAAAATCAATTTTTAGACGAGCTTATCAATAAGTGAAGTTCTTATAAAGAGCCAAAAATGGGAGGAGATAACATAATAAGATTTAGAATCTAACCTACTATTCTCTACAAAATTTCAAGTAACGACATGATAAGATTGTGAACCTATAATAATAATGTAGCAAAAAACTATTGAAAATAATAAAACTATGATAAGTGATGAAACATCTAAGAATTGAGCGACAGACTGAAGATCAACAAACAGCCAAATCTCCTTACTCCTATATCAAGTGGTCTTGTATTTCATTTCTTCTGTCTACTACTATTTTATTTCAATTTTTCCATCTTTTCAACATTTCCTATCCCCAAAATCTACCTTCATTGTGAATTTATTAGCAACTTCCAAATCATAATCTGACGCTAATCAATTCATGGGATTATTCTCTCACTACCAAAGATGATGCAAATTTTTCCAAACTTGTATTGAAATTATTAGAAAGTTTGTTAATCCACCAACTCAAAACTGCATCCTGCAATCACATTTCTGTTCTAGGCTATATAGCTTCCACACGTTTACACATCTACCTAACTTGACCTCTTTTAAGACTCTATTTCCCTAAACTCTCTGATGGAGGCGAATGCTTTCGTTGTTTTCGCTGTTTAAGAAAATTGAATGGACTTGAATCATTCCTTTACCAATCAATGTTCAGACAAAGGCAGCACTGAAAGAGAGAAACCTGAAGACGGCATCGCGGCATTAAGAGAAGAAATATATAATCAGAAATAATAATAAAATTTGCACCATTGACTAAAAGATGAACCCTTTAATACATTAGCGGCGCTTAATAAACTGTGTTGGCAAACACCACCGTGCCAGCTTGAAAAGGATGTCAAGGTGAAATAACTGTGAGGTGGGAGAGTTCAGTCAGACCCTTTGGCAGAACTTGCCCCCTAGATAGGCGAAATAATTTTAGAAGAATTTTTAGTAATCGAGTACTGGCGAGAAATTACGAAGGTTCATTTGCTAGTTTATGAGAAGGGGGAGAGTACTCTAGTGTCCCGATGCCGAATTATCTCTCCACTGCCTCATTTTTGCCATTAGATAGATAAATAGATAATTGACGGCTACTTCTATTATCTAACATAACTTACGAGGCTGAAAAATATATAATCGTAGAAATAAAAGGTTGTAAAACATTATACTAATATTACATATACTAATATTAATAATATTTAAAATAATATAAAACTTTTCTTGACGAGATTAAATAAACCGATAAACTAAATTCCTCTACCAAATCAAAACACGCACAAACGAGTGTCATTTCGCAGCAATGCGGAGGTGCGGAGTCGTCGAAATGTCGAAGACAACTACACATCATGATTACTCTCGTCAAATATTCATCGCCCAATTGAACCTGTCATCCTTGGCCTCTTATTATTTACGGCCCGTTGCCAAGGTTCTTTCCGGCTTCTATTACCTTCTTGACTTCTTCCAAGACATTTCATTTCTTCGTTCCTCTTTTTTTCACCCTATTCTTGGAGCCACCCCACGAGGTCGAGACCCAAGCAGAGTGACCGAGATCTTTAATTACTTGGCCTAACAGACGGGAAGCACTGCTTTCGATTACAGTGAAGTTAAGTTACATAGGGCAGGTTAAGTCGCCGGATGGGGTATAATTTAGGTAGCTTTCACGGCGGCTTTCATACACTGTAAATACCAGTAGTTCGAACCATACGTTAATCAGTAGGCCCATTATGAAAACTAATAGGCGTCATAAATATGTACAGCTCGGTTTTAAGACCCTGACCAAATTGTTTATTTATTTCTTACTTGGCTCATGAAGCGTTACGAATGCAAGAGCTCATTATCGTGACAGGAGCTGGGCACGTCGGCCACTATGCACGGGAGAAAAAAAATGACCCTGTTGCGGTTGTATATTTCTAACTATTGTACAGTATAATCAAATTAATAATTAAATCATTAATCAGTTTAAAAAAATCAATAATTAGGCCAGAAATAAGCACAGTACCTTATCAAATCCCCCTCGACTTCGCTTCAATTTCCCCTTAACTTTATTCTTATTTGAATTATGTGTGAATTAATTACAAGGGGAAGTTAAGGGGAAGTTGAGGCAAGGTCGAGGGGGATTTCATAAGGTACTGTGCTTATTTTGGGGTTAATTATTAATTTATTTAAGCTGATTAATGATTTAATTATTAATTGGATTATACTGTACAATAGTTAGAAATATACAACCGCATCAGGGTTATTTTTTTTCTCTCACCCACGATCTTTTGCTGAATGACTAAACTTTTAATATTTTAAGTAATTTGAATGTCTAATTATATGATTTTAAATTCAGGAATTCATAAGTTTAACTAAGTCTAGAAATCCTGAGAAAAATCCATCAGCTAGGTAGTTTTTGCTAGATCTGTTGGTTGTTGACGTTCGCAAAGTACAAGGAAAGATGGACTCCTCATGTCAAGAAACTTGACCAACTGTATTTTGGCTGTAAAGTTGGAGATCAAGATAAGATTTGGGTGCCTCATACATGTTGCAATCACCGCTCAGGTAAACTATCAAGATGGGCAAACGAAACACTTAACTTAAGGGTTTAACATTTGGTGTACCAATGATTTGAACAGAACCCCTTTTGATCATACAATGAATTCTACTTTTCTAATATCAATATTAAAAATGTGTTGTTTTTCCACTTTTAAATTATTTGACTTTTAAACTAAAGTTGATGCTACTTTGAACATAATTGTGATATCTTTTAATCTATCTTCTATCACTATATTTCTATGGCATACTAACTAGACTCTAGAGCAGCGCCATTCAATCTAGGCGATATCGCACACTAGTAGGCAATTTGAGCTTTTAGGGGGGTAACAAGAAAATTTATATAGATCTTGTAAAATTTTACAAAATTTAAAATATTGTAAAGTAAACCGAAAACTCTTTTGAAAATCTGGCAGGTAATTTAAATTCTATAATTCTAGACTAGCGCAAAGAATCTAGCGATATGCGCCAAACGAGAATTCTAGTGATATAAGGCAACCGAATCAGTCAGTCAACATTAAACAACGTTTTTAAGTGGTGTAGATTTTTTATGTTGTAGATTTCTTGTAATTATCCACCCTCATTATTAGAATTATGTCCCGAAATAAGAAGTATGCTCATAAATATTCATCTGACATTTAGCGTTCGGATTTAATGAATCTTTTACTAACAAACAACTGTAATTCTGCTTGCTGTACCATAAACTCTTCAAATGAAGCATTGATACCACCAAGAATAATGCATCACCTCATTTCACATCCTAAGAGATTTAAAAAATATTCATACAATAACTGCATCATTTAAGAAACAAAGTGTACCCCCCTCCCCCCGAAATTGCCTCATATCGGATCTCAAAACTTATTACAAAAAGCCATAACATTTAAGAAACATTACTAATGCAATATATTCAAGAATATGTTTATACAGTTATTCATCAAGATACAATTGATGATATAAAAATTTAGCTCTTAGTAATACTACAGTAAGTAGACGCATTGACGAAATGGCGGTTGAAGTTGAAAGCCTGCTGGTAACTATTCTTTAAACAACTTCATTTTCCATTCAGTTGGACGAATCTACCATTACAGATAAAAGGAGTATCAATATTTATTGCTTTTAAATCGTACTTAAAAAAAATAACATTACCGTGATAAATACTGTAACGTGCGCTACAGATGGGGCGTCATCGATGGTAGGCCGATACCGTGGTTTCAATGCATATTTAAAAAAGGAACTTCCATATATTTTCTGTATTCATTGTGTGATTCACAGGCAGCATCTTACTGCGGAACATTCGAGTATAAATCTTTATTCATCATTAAATATAATAATCAGCGCCAGAAATAAGATAAAAGATAATGCCCCCCAAATATTTCATCAGTTTTGTCATGACAATGATGAACGATTTATTAGGTTATTTTTACACACAAAGGTCCGATGTTCGTTTTGGTGAACAATATGAGAGCGTAGTGCAGTTTCTAGAAGACTAAAATGAAGTTATCTTCGCCAAAAGTTAAAAATGATAAATAATGATGCTTGTTATTTGGCAGGAATACTTAAGAAATGCAATGATTGTAGTTTTCAGCTTCAAGGAGCCAATATAATATTCATGAATTACCAAAAAGTAATCTGAGTATCATTGAAAAAGCTAGATTTATTTATTCACAATCATTCCAAAATATAGAATATCAGCAGTTTACGGAATTGTTATATATTAAAGATGACATAACAACTAATGTGTATTGATAATATCAATATACCGAAAACTGATTTTGCAACTCAATTCGATAATATTTTAACCATGTAAGTATATGATTGGACGGCAAACCCGTTTTATGCAAATGTTACTGAAGCTGATGTAACATAGATGATGTGAAAAGCAAGGGAACTTTCAATAATGGGGGTTGTATGCAGTTTTGTGACTATCAACACTAAAAGATGTCAAATGCATATCCCAATATGTGGAAAAAGATTTTTCAATTACAGATTTCTTTTCATATTTCGTACCTATTGATTCGGGATTTGGGGCTGGGAATCACATTCTTACTAAAAACTGGAAATGCTTTAAAACTCACTGAAAGAAGCAACGTTCTTTTCTTCCTCACTAAATTCGAGGCAATCATTCGGAATATAGCATCAAAAACAAGGATCTCACTAAATTAAAGGTAAAATACATAAATGGTTGAAGCATATATTTTTACCTGTTTTTTTATTAAATCAAAGCCCATTTGTTTGCACTCCAAAAAGTTAGGTCCAATAATTTTTCTTTTCGTCAAATTTTCAGTCTTATTACGCAATTGTCTATGCTTGGCGTTATAGCTTCAAGGGGATTGTCGGTAGATTTTGTGAGTTTATAAATATGTAAAATAATGTCTTTCCATCCTTGTCTTAAGGATCATGTAATACAAGACCATGGAAATGATTATCTTGATCTTCTGAATCGGTGGTTGAGAAACAAGACTATCGGGGGAATGAGACACCGGACGCATGTCGGAGTGAAGATTGGGATAAGCGATAGATGTTTCACTTTAGAGCGGCGCCTTTCCAGCTTATTTATGTCTCCCGCCCAACCACCTACTAAAATTAAAAATCCATCAAACCTATATTAAAACAAGCTTTTCTAAGCTTGGGGTCTGGGGTGAGCGGTAACTCCCCCAGCGGTGTCCGGGGTGTAGCCACAGATGCCAACGAATTACAAAATAGTTAATAGTGTAGGAAAAAGGAAAAAATGTGTGGAGAAGTAGGAGGATTAAAGCTTCCAGGAGTCAGTGAAAATCAGCTATTTAGATATTATATGATACTAATTCTAATATATACGTACATATTTAAAGTTGAAAAAAATTTCTTCCCCCTCTCCCCCTCTCTTCACCGCTCTCTTCTCACCCTCTTTTCTCCCTCCTTCTCACTCTCCCCCTCCCCCTCTCTCTCCATGAGAAAAGGACATCTAAATCAAGAGAATATATTTTTTTTAAATCTCGTTATTAAAATATAGAGTTATGGAGGATAAGACGCTCGATCTGTTTCTGTGGCCCACAATGGTTGTTCGCTCATAACTAACGGTCAGTCACGCGTGAGCGTAAACTGCCGGACCCTCACGGTGAAACGTTTATATGATAGAGAGAGAGTGCACACCTCTCCTGATCCGCCTTCAACCTGAAAATAATAATAAGCAAGTAAAGATATTTTTTGACACAATATAAAAATTTCAAACAATGTCATCTGTATTTATTTGCGACAAGACTTTTTATCCCGGGCAACGACGGGTATCTCTGCTAGTATATATATATATATATATATATATATATATATATATATATATATATATATATATATATATATATATATATATATATATATATATCCCTTCGAATATGGCCTCGGCATGAGTCATAAGAGTCGCATCTGAAGCGTAATGTGTCGATTGAATTTCACCAGATCAAAGGCGCAGTTTTAGTTATGGCTGCATTCAAACAACTCCGCCAAGGGCCAGGGAGTACTCACCCTTATGGTGACCTCAATTCGTTCTGTAGAATGGACGGAATCTCTGTCCCACATCTGCAACTCCACTGCAATAATTCATGTTAGCGTCTCGCAACTATATTAATGTACATCTATCATATTCCTCGAATATAAAACAATATCTTTGTTCTCTCTCTCTCTCTCTCTCTCTCTCTCTCTCTCTCTCTCTCTCTCTTTCTCTCTCTCTCTCTCTCTCTCTCTCTCTATATATATATATATATATATATATATATATATATATATATATATATATATATATATATATATATATATATATATATATATATTATATATATATATATATATATATATATATATATATATAAATATATATATATATATATAGAGAGAGAGAGAGAGAGAGAGAGAGAACAAAGACATTGTTTTGTAGAGGAGTTTTTATTTTATCTGAAGAAGGACTATAAAGACAATAGGACATAGGCTGAAACGCCGCTGGTGTGCGCTCGAGCGGAGGATGGCTGTGGCTCGCCGTCAAACGACCCCTGCTTTTCTTGACCGCGGTCGCTTCTCGGTTCCCTTTTCTGGGCGTCACTTTTGATATAATTGATCGTTAATTAAATCACGCGTTGCCAATGTCCGAGAATCCTCTCCTTGTTCCCCGCCTTCACTTCTCCTTTGATCACAATAATTTCGAGATCGCTATTCGCACTTTCGTTCCCTCTTCCATGGATTACTCTTACTCCTTTCTTCTTGTTGGATCCCTTACTACCACTCTTCTACTCCTTCATCATGTTCACTACTTAACAGCTCGTGTTCTTCTCCGTCATTGAGGTTGCTCTCATGCGCCCCAATCCCCCATCTTCGTTAACTTCACTGGCTACTCAGTGGATCCAGAGTCCCTTTCAAGGCTTTTCTTATTGACTCTGAGATCGCAAACACCGCAGCCCCATCCTACCTGTCATCTTCACTGAACTTATCTTGGTCTATAACAGCCCTATGTTTGGTCGCTGCCCCGTTATTGCTCTAAATTCGTAGTCGTCTGTGTTGCATGGTTGGTCGTTATTTCTAGATATTTGCTCCAAGGATGTGGAATGATCTGCCTACCCAGATGCGATTACCCCTATGCCTTGTGCATCACAGCTTACCTTGACGACAGCCATAAATCCTGCCTGACGCTCCTGTCGAGAGGTCTTGGCTCATCATGGTTGTCCCCACCTCAGTGATCGCATCGATATCCTCTACATTCTTAATTTCACACTCAGTTGTATGTGTAGAAGAGAAAGGAAGAGAGGCAGACAGGCGGGCAGAAAAACTTGCACGCATAAAGAAGGACAAAAGAGACAGATAGATAAATAGACGCATAAACACAGCAAAATAAAATGGAAAAAAGCGTAGGGACGGTCACCCGTTAGCACCTGACTTTCTTCTGCAGTTGCGGCCATAAAACGTGACCTTTATCAGTGCTGAAGGACTTTGGGCAGTGAGTCTCCTTAATATGGCTGAAAGGATCAATGCGCTTGTGTTTGTTCTGGAGCGTGGTGAACTGTATTGGGGTTCGGTGGAGTCTGTTTGGGTGTGGTGGAATGTGTCGAGGTGAGGTAGAGTCTATTAGCGTTAAGTGGGGGTGTTGTTAAGTGCCGTGGAGTGGGGTAGAGTGTGGTTAAATATGGTGGAGAGTGGCCGAGTGCGATGTAGTGTGGTTTTATGTAGTTACGGAGTGAATGAGATGGCTGCTTAGCCGACCGACCTGGGAAATTCACTAATCAGGATATCTAATGAAGTCTCTTAACAGGCATCACTAAGAACGTCAGGAATTCATCAGTACTTACGCCCGAGAGAACGAAGACTATATATATATATATATATATATATATATATATATATATATATATATATATATATATATATATATATTCGTAGCGAGATGATATTGAATATGATAACGATCGGATATGAACACAATATTCGTGGGATGTAGGGTTGAGGTGGGCAGGGGGGATAAAGGCATCCCCCTCTGCCCCCCAGAGGAGGAAATGCCAAGAGTGATAAGGGCTCGGAGGGCCAATTAGGGATGAAAGAGGCGTCGTGTGAGAGAAGTATCGAAAACAAATGTGCCACCGAAGTATTTGGCTCGAACACGTATGAGGCGCTATTAGGCAAGGTAATGGGCATTGAATGAGAGGGAGGGGGGGAGGTGGCGAGTGCCATAAGATTGGGGAACTAGACGAAGTTGAAGGTGCCACGAAAGCGAAGAGCGAAGTGGAAGTAGGGAAAAGTTATGAAGGTGAAGTAGAATCATTAAGGGTTTCGGCAGTTCTGGGAGAGAAGGTGATGTCATGAATTTGGTGGTGCTATCCCCCTCGCACTACACGCACAAGTGTGCTGACTTTATTCCCCTAAGACTCTCTAGGACGCGGGGGAATGGAACTTCCCGTTCCCGTACCCTGAGCCCCCTTTTCCTGCTTAAGTGATTGTTCCAGACACAATTGTGCTCGTATCTTGCCTAGCAAACATCTTCCTCCTCAAAATTCCGGACTCGTTCCGTTTCTGCCCTTCAGAGTACGGTCCAGTGGTTTTCGATGGTAAGGTCTCAATTCCGAAGCTACTCAAGGTAAGTACACAAATTCCTGGGCGGACGGAACAAGTCCTTCAAACTTTACTTCATCTCTCCACCGTTTCTTTTAAACTGTGAACTAACGAGGGTTCTCTGAGCTTACATCGCTTAGAGAACCTCCCCTGAAAAGATCAACTTCATCTTTTCAAAAACCTTACTCTTATTTATCGGTTTCTCTTTTCCCTGGCCTTCAACTACTCCACTTTTGTTTACAATCCTAATACGTTGGTTACGCGCCTTTCAAGCTAGGCGTTGGGACTAACAAAGTTGAAAAGATAAAGCCTTCTTAATTTATTTTTCTGGTTTCTGTTTATTGTTCACCTAATCAACCGATAATTTGAGTCTGGTTCTGGCGGAGATCCCCCGTTGGTTTGCTACTTTCTCAACTTTAATCTCAATTTATTTTTCGCTTCCCTCACCACTTTTCAATCCCTCTTGTTCACTTCACTCCAAGCAGAATGGCTTGTGAGAACATCCCCTCCCTATCAGATTTTGACGTTGAATTAAAAGAGTTAGTTAAAAGCCGCGCCATCCTTAAAAGGAAAATAACTCTTAGCCTAAAAAAAAATATGCGCCGAATTAGAGTCTGAGTCCATCCCTGAGTTAGATGTGCAAATTAGATTGAACCCCGTTAGAACTCTAAGCCCTCTTCCCCCTCTCTTCCTTGTGAATTTTTTTCTGGCACACACTTTCATTTCACAATTTCACAACTTGGTGGGATCTAGAACAAATATTTCGGATTCGGCCAAATTGGCGTACCTTAAGGGCTATTTGAGAGAGTATGCATTTTCCCTCATCAAACATCTTTGTACTACGGACGAAAAGGATCAGTTCACTCTTCAACTTTTGGATGACGAATTCCTGGACAAAGATGACATTGTCGACCAGTATCTCGATAAAATTATTTCTCCCCCTTCTTTTCACGACTTATGCAAACTGTCCCTTTGGTTAAACGAAACTCTCTCTCTCTCTTGATCGAACTAAAGAAATTCGATGTAAATTTCTTTGAAGAAGGTGGCGCCGGTAATAAACTTTTATCACATATCATTTATGGCAAAAATACCTACAAATCTCAAAAGAGAACTGAGATTGACTACAAGGAGTGGTTATCCTTCTCTCTCTAATCTTTTTAACAATTATTCCTCAACTATTCGGACCCTCGAAAAACTGGAACCGGTCAAAAAGATTTTTAATCCCCCCTTCAAAGGTCTTTCACATTAAATTGCCAATGACAACTACTTAAAAAATATAAATCCCTCAAATCAAAATAAATCATCTATCTCAAATAAACCCAATTGCAGGATCAAATCGCCCCGCTCAAATTATAATAATCCTAGTAATGATTAACCGTGCATCCAAACGCTTAAGACGAACATTTTAGTTGGCCGGGTGGAACCTCAAAACAAAGGCTCAAATTCAAATACCCTCCAACCTAAGGATCTTAGAGCCCCTAATCTGTATTGTGAAATGTGTGCAGGGAAGAAGCGGAATGGATCATGGCAAGAAGAGGAACGGATCATGTCAAGAATCAGAATGGATCACGGCAAGAAGAGGAATGGATTATGGCAAGAAGAGCAATGGATCATCGAGGCATGGATCATGGCAAGAAACAGAATGGATCATGTCAAGAAGCGGAATGGATCATGGCGAGAAGCGGAATGGATCATGGCGAGAAGCAGAATGGATCATGTCAAGAAACGGAATAGATCATGTCAAAAAGAGGCATGGATCATGCCAAAAACCGGAATGGATCATGCCAAGGAGTGGACTGGATCATATCAAGAATTGGAATGGATATACGATCAAGAAACGGAATGGATCATGTCAAGAAGCGTAATGGATTATGCCAAGAACCGAAATGGATCATGTCAAGAAGCGGAATGGATTATGCCAAAAACCTGAATGGGTCATGTCAAGAAGCTGAATGGATCATGTCAAGAATCGGAGTGGATCATGTCAAGAACAGGGATGATGAATCATGTCAAGGAGCGGAATGGATCATGTTAAGAATACCGAAGCCCAAATTTCTCATGTTAAGATTACGAACCTAATGTAAATATATTTTATTCAGAGAATAAGTTAGGTTAGATGGATTTCTTTAACATCCTGCTACCTAATGTAGACATTTCAACATCGCCCTTTCCAAGTTTTAGCCATAGAACATCTTCACCTCAAAGCTTTGGGTGAGTTTAGGTATCCTAACTTTACCTAAAGTTTTGCTTGCCGACCTGCTGCTCTTATTCCAATTTTATTATTGCATTAAGGCATAACATGAATCCAATACCTAAATGAAGTCTTGATTTTGCAAAAAAAAAACAACCAAAAAAAAAACAACTTGTGGAGGATGTGTTCTTAGAAGTTTTCCAATTTTTGTTTTTAGCATTTGCAAGTAAACTCAATTAGAGTTTCTGTGTATTTCGACGTTAATTTTTCAACACAACTGAGAGTGGGCCATCCACAAGCAGATGAATTAGTTCAGTCTGGTAAGTGTTTTCACCCAATTTCACCATGTCAAGAACAACAAATCGAAAATTCCTCACGTCATGGTTCGTTATTATGACATGATCCGGTAGAACTATACAGTTTCCTTCCAAGGTCAGAAAATACGAGGGGCGGTCAATAATTTTTGCAATTCGGATATAAGAAAACGAGATATGAGGAAAAGTGTTTTATTATTTTTCAATATAACTACCCTTGACTTCAATGCACTTGCGCCACTTGTCCCTGAGGCTTCGAATTCCCGACAACCAGAAATATCCCGACTGCTGTTCAATCCACTCGTGGACGGCGAGCTGGACATCTTCATCGTCCCCAAACCGGCGTCCACGCAGTGCAGCCTTGAGTTGGCGGAATAAAAAGTAGTCGCTGGGAGCCAGATCTGGACTGTAGGGGGAAGAGGGGTTGAGCTCCTCGAATACGCACTCGCGCAGGGCAGCTTGTGCAACTCTGGCCTTGTGGACAGGGGCAGTATCGTAGAGGAGCAGGACACCGCGTGTCAACTTGCCACGCCGCGTTTGACGGATGCACTTCTTCAACCCAGCCAGTTCCTCGGCGTAATATTGGCCTGTGATGGTCCTTCCAGGAGGCGCATAGTCCACCATCAACACTCCCTCAGAATCCCAGAAGATGGTGGCCATGATCTTCCCGGCTGAGGGTTGGGTGCGGAACTTGATGGGGGTCGGAGAGCCCCTGTCCTTCTAGGCCATGCTTTCGAGCTTGGTCTCGGGATCCCAGTAATGGACCCACGCTTCATCACCTGTCACTATGCGTGACTCGAATCCCGGCGGGTCTTGGTTGTACAGGAGCAGCAGCTCCTCCGAACTTTGATGACGTTGAAGTCGATCATGGGGCATGAGGTTTATAGGGACCCAAAGGACAGAGACCTTGGTCATGGCCAAATTGTTGTGGATGATGTTGGTAACACTTCCATGTGATATTCCAAGTTCTCGCTCGATTTCTTCGACCTTTACCCATCGATTTTCGAGGATCATCCTCTCCACACAGGCTACATTGTCCTCGTTGGTCATGTCTGACGGGCGTCCTGGACAGAGGTCACCTTCAAGGGACTCACGACCATGGCGGAACACCCTATTCCAGCGAGCAATGGTTGCATAGAAAGGGGCGGTGTCGGTGTACACTGCAACTATGCGTTCATGGATCTCTTTTGCATTCCTACCTTCTTTGGTGAAAAATTTGATCAGTGCGCGGTGCTCAACCTTCTCCATTGTTGCAAAATTTGTGACTGACGATCTGCGATCAGCTACTGCTTCTTAAATAGACGAGGCAGGAGCGTGCGGCTGCAGGTCCTGACTTGTCATAATTCGTCCTACCACCCATACAATCAGCCATCCCCCTTCCTCTGTTTTGCCCTACCGATTCGCCAAACTTATTGACCACCCCTCGTACCTTAAAATCCATTAAAGGTCAACTGAGAAGGGAATAATAGAATTTGATATGAATGTGACAACAAAAATATTGAGTTACTAATTTCCTATGTAACATCGGGATTAGTCTGTAGGCCCGACCCAGAGAGGAAGCAAGATTCTTTGCCTTTATTTCCAAGTTAACCAGAGTTAATAAGTTCTAAACTTGTAATAGGGAAAGGTAAACCTAAACCTCGGTGCATATTTGTAGCAATATTTTGTTTCATATAGTTTAGTTATAGTAATCAACGGGTAAATTTAGATATATTAAACAGATACATTATCTTTTTGTCCAAAGGTGCGTATCAATTTAAGAGTAGGGAAACAAGGTCTGCTGACCAAAGTCACGTGCTCTCATTTATTCTGATTTATGACCTTCCGACCTTCAAAACTTTTAATAATTGCCAGACTAGCCTTGGGGGGACCTGGGCAATTATGTCATTCGAAAGAGAATGTAAAACAACATAAGGCTTTCAAATTTCGTTAGAATCGGCCGAATAGTTACAATGTTATTACCAAAAAAGAAAAGAATAGCAAAACGGAGACCTACGGACGGACAGACCGACGTAGTGAAATATAGAACCGCACGCGCCTAAAGATTTAGAGAAAGTAGAATTAACCGCTGGGATCAATATTGCTTGTCATTTTCTTGTCACCCCCTCGCTCCAGAAGTCAAAATAACCTCCAGTAAATTACTGGTCTAATGTTCACATTTAAGATGTCTACAGCGAATGTATTTTTAAACATATCGATATATTTCTATATTTTTAGTTGTGTGCGAGTCTAGTCGCGAGCGACTCTACATCTCACTATGTCTGTTGGTTCCCATTTTGCTTTTTTTTGTTGTTTTTGTAATAACATTGTTCATATTCGGCCGATTATAACGAAATTTGAAACACTTATGTTGTTTTACATTCTCTTTCGAATGATCGAATCACCAAGGTCCTCCCAAGGTTATCTATTTTAATTGCTGGCTTCGATATTTTGGTAAACCTGAAGATCCATACCCCGCGAACTTCCCCGCAGCGTTCCCATAATATTTCCCGATATTTTTTACCTCTCTCATTAAGTGTCGTTTTACTATTTCAGTTTTACCTAACGTTTTATTGTATTTGGTTACTTCAAGCTGATTTCGAGCCGTACTATGAGTTGCTATATAGGGGCGGGGTCCACTCCCCACCGCTCGCTACACTCACCCTAGGAACAAGTATTAAAACGACAGCTAATGAGACAGTTAAGTGAAACATATTGGGAAATGGACGAAATATTATGGGAACGCGAGCGGGGAAGCTCGCGGGGCATGGATCTTCAGTTTTACCGATATTTTTAGTTATGTGGAGCCGTGCTGTAGAAATGAAAGAAGAAGGACAAGGCTTTCGCGCGGAGGGATACAGAATCTTTCTGTGTGTGTGTGTGTATATAGGTTTGGTGGGCGGGTGGTTAGAAGCAAGTTCAGTTCGTGGGTGGCGCCGGCGATGCACGTTTGTTTTACTACTCATTTGTGTTACTAGTGTTGTCTACGTTGCTGTTCCCTGGTGTTTTGCCTGTGTTGTTTGTAGCTGTTGTTTTCTTCTTTGTACAATTTACTTGTTCTTTTTTTTTCGTTCGACGTGTGATTGTGTAGTGCATCATGCGGATGTGCTGGATCGAAAGAACAACCGGTAAGTTAGAGCCACCACAATCTATTGTTTACATTCCACAATCTATCTAGGCCTTCGTTTCGATAGTCTGTTATAGCGACCGTGAAATTGCCCTATATTATGAGGCCGTTTGACGGGACCGGCAGTGTTGTGGAATGGTTGGAGAAGTTCGACCAGTTCGTGAAGCTGAGGGAGTTAAAGGATGTGGATACTATTTTACCCATGTTTCACTAGGGCACTGCGTTGTCTGTGTACACTGAATTGAATGAGGTTCAAAAGAAGAGTGCACAGAGTATCAAAGATGTACTTTTGAATGCATTTTCCGTGATTCCATTCCAAGCATATGAGCAGTTTGCCAAGCAGGTTTAATGGAAAGAGCCAGTGGACGAGTTCATAGTGAAATTGCGGAAATTAGCACGGCTTTTGTGGGTTGCCATCAGTGGTGTCAAGAGAGCTTTGAGTGACGTCTGACATAGAAGATATGAAGTTGTCTGCCGTGGTTGAGATGGCCAGAGCATTGATGTCGGAGCTAATCGAGCAACCCTGTACCGTCGTGGCCACAAAACTAGTTACTAGCAGTAACAGGAGGGCTGCAGTGGATAGGCTGAACAGTACCTGAGACGAGCGTAAGTGTTTTGGGTGCGGTGGGCCCCACTTGGTTCGTAATTGCCAAAAGAAACAAGCGGCAGGGAGAGAAGTGAAATGTTGGAAATGTGGGGGTGTTGGCCAGGAAAACTGGCGGTAGAGAGTTTTTGCGCCGGAAGCTCATTCAGACAAGGAATAATGGCGCTTCCTGTGGCTGACGATACTGTGGGCGGAAGAGCTGCAAAGGTATTTGGTACATAGGGTGTACAAGGATTGTGGTTGTGTCGTGGATGATCAGGGACTTGTGTGGTCGGGGAGAGACCGTGGTCGGTGTCGATGGGCGGGAGGTGTCCAGTGTTGGCAGCACTGTTGGGCCCATTAATATAGGTTAGCTGTCATTTAACATTGACTGCGTGGTTTTAAGTGACTTAATTAAGGGTATTGATGCTATTATTGGGATGGACTTCATCAACCTTGCAGGCAGTGTGGAGTTGAAGCCGGGTAGAGTACGGTTCTTGGCCCATGATCCAGGTGATAAGTACCAGGTTCTTGGTTGTTGCAAGGCTTCACCCGTGCTGTTGTTGGAGGATAGACACTTTACGGCTAGATTTGATGGTGAAGTCTTGGACAGTGCAGTAGTGCTGGAAGAGCGGTGAGCCACCGGAGCTGATGAAGGAATTGGATTGTTAGGAGAGTACCAAATTAGAGCACTCCAGGAAGAAATTTGAAGGAGAGCAGGAAACCTAGATTGAGAAGGAATGGTTGAGGAAATATGAGGATCAAAGTGCTAGGAAAGGGATGTTACCTCTCATGGCAGTGACGCAGGCCAATAAAAATAAGGTTAGGTCTGTGCTCGATTTCCGGGAGCTGCATAGGCCTCTGGAGAGTCACCCTGGAGCCGATGCTGCAGCTTGCAGCGAGAACTTGCGCAGGTAGAGGCAGCTTTAACAGAACCTACGGTTAGTGGACCTTAAATCTGCATTTTGCAAATCATAGTGAACCGTAGTCTGTGGCCTTATCATGGGTAAGGTACAATGTTGTTTTTTTTTTACCATCTGACTCGGTTTGGCTTTGGTCTGATCTGTCCTTCCAAGATAATGACGAAGATTCTTAACCTGGTGTTAGAGCAGGATAAGCGAGTGCGGAGGGAGACTGACAACTATATAGATGATGTAAATGTGAATGAGGAGATAGTAACAGCATTACTACCCTGTGTGTGGGTAGTTAAGGGTTGCCTGCAGCTACATAAAGAGGTTAAGTGCTAAAGAGAGATCAGATGATGATGTGAGAGACCAAGCTGCGGGTTTGATCAGAGATCTGCTTCCTCGGATAAACTCGAAGGATCCAGTGAGAGAGCTGTTTCATGTAGCACCTTGCAGAAAAGGGGGCGTATTTTGTGTGATTCCAGCAGTCTTGCTCTTGGGGTTGTGCTGGAAATCGGCAGGCATATTGTAGATGCTGCTGCTTGGTTACGCAAAAGTGATGACTTTGTTCATATTAACATTGCTGAGTTGAATGCAGTTGTTAAGGGGCTGAACCTAGCTCTTAAGTGGGATTACTGTCCTCCGGTGGTTAAAGAGTGCACTCCATAATGAGGGTAGGGTGAAGGTAACCGGTATGTCAGAGATGTTGGTCAGACGTAGGTTATCTATTCTGCGAGACATGATGATGAAGATGGATGTCGACTTGTTTGTAATCTTTGACCCATTAGAGATAAACAAGGCAGATATCCTTACCAGAGTAACCAAGGTTTGTCTTGGGAAAGCAAGAGTTGCAGTGGCACTTGATGTTGACATTAAAGGCTTACACTCACAACACCATTTTGGCGTGGAGCGAACTTTGTACTTAGCTAAGCTGCTCAATCCCACGATAGAGAAAAGGAGGGTGGAGTGTGTTGAGAGAGCGTGTAGGCAATGCAAAGTTATAGATCCTACACTAGTGAGATATGTATCTGAGGAGTTAGGAGTTGGTGGCTCATGAAACAGGCTCGTGCTGAATGTGACATATTACCATGGCGAAGCATTTTTTACTGTGATGAACTGTGGACCGAATAGGTTTGCAATATGATGGGAGGTGCGGTCTGAAAATGCTGAGGAAATCTGCAAACGGTTGGAGCAGATATCCCGGGAAAGAGGACCTCCTGATGAGGTTTTAGCCGACAATAGCAGGGCCTCTAGATCTGCTTAGCTTGTTGATGTCTGCAGGGAGTGGAATGTGACCCAGAGGTTTTGAGCAGCCTACCGGAAATCGCAAAATGGGATTGCTGAGCGGATGCATCGTACCAGAAAGAGCATAGCGGCAAGGTCAAGGAAGAGTCCGCTGCAGATGGTGTTTTGGGACAACCTGGCCACGAAAGAGGATATGAATGGAGAGACCGCGCCTGCTTCTATGTCTTTCAGGTATCAGTGGAGACATCCAACATGGATTCGGAAGATGCAGCGAGATCAGTTTCAGACTCAGTTCACAGTAAGGGACGCGGTTATGCTAAAGCCAAATGGTAGTCAATGTACCTCTCGGTGGACAGATGGTGTGGTGACTGATGTGAGGTCAGAGAACACAGTAGAAGTTGATGGCGTTCCGCTTCATGTACTTTTCATCCGATGAAATTTTCTTGTTGAAGCATCATCCGATGGGGAGGATGGCGTCATTGATGAGGATGATGGCTCTGATAATGCAGGGGATGTGGCTCAGAGAGAATGGGTTCCAGTTGATCCGAGGCGGTCGGAGCGTGTTAGGCGACCCCCAGTTTTACTTTGCGATTACGAGCAATGATGGTAAGATCACGGGGTATGGTGGGTGGAAGCTGTACTGTAGGAGTGTTAGGGGGAGGAGTAAGGCGGTTTTGCGGAGGAATACTGAATATTTGTGTGTATGTATAGGTTGATGGGAGGGTTTTTAAAGTCAAGTTCAGTTCGTGGGTGGCGCCGGCGATGCACGGTTGTTTTACTACGCATTTGTGATACTAGTGTTGTCTACGTTGCAGTTGCCTGCTGTGTTACTTATGGTGTTTGTAGTTGTTGTTTTTGTCTTTGTTCAAATTACTTGTTCCTTGTTTTCGTTCGATGTGTGATTGTGTAGTGCATCAGTTGGACGTGCTGGATCGACAGAACTACCGGTATGTTAGAGCCGCCATTATCTATTGTTTATATTCCACAAGTTAAGTTATGTTGTTTTCTTCTTATTTGAGTTTTCGTCAAATTCATTTTAGTTCTTCTTATTATACGTTTCACCAAAGCCTGTATATTTCTTCCCGGTTTTAAGGTCCTGACGTCAGCTTAAAGCCTTCAAAGAAAAAGGAACCGCAAGAAAAAAACGGGGCTGGAAAAGGGCAAGCTATAAAATACTTCTAGCTACCGATTTATGCAAAAACTATTTTTTTCTTTAATAGCCGGTCCGAGGTACGGAATCTCACTCAAATAAATACTGAAGCATCCATGCATCTAATTCATTGGCGAAAACCCTGGGTAAAACGGGGAAATAGCCCAAAAATGCGGCACGAAAGGTAAAAGGGGGCTCCCATCCCAGTGTAAACAAACATGACCTGGGAAAAATAGGGAATGAGCTTTAAAAATTATAACAAGTCCGCTAAGAAAAAGGTCGCGTGCTCTCACTTATTCTGATTTAAGTCCTTCCAACCTTCAATACTTTCAAAAGTTCCCGGAATAACATTGGGAGGAAGCTGGCAAAAATCTCATTCAAAAGACAAAAATAAAAGAATTCACAGGCTAGCTTTGGCGGGACTTTGGTTATTATATTATTCGAAAGAGCATGCAAAGCAATACAAGGGTTTCAGATTTCGTTAGAATTGGCCAAATATTTATGATGTTATTGCCAAAACAAAATAATTCTCGAGCTAATCTTGGGAGAACTTCAATAAGTATATCATTCGAAATAGAAAGTAAAGCAACATGGTGGTTTCAAGTTTCGTTAGAATCGGGCCAATAGTTATAATATTATAGGAAAACTAAATAATTACCTGGCTAACCTTGGGAGGACCTTATCAATTATATCATTCGAAAGAGAATGTAAGACAACATAAGGGGTTTAAAGTTTGTTAGAATCCGCCGAATAGTTATGATGTTATTGCCAACACAAAATAATTCCCAACCTATTATTTGGGGAACTTTGGGAATTATAGCATTCGAAGGGGAAGGCAAAACAACATAAGTATTTCAAATTTAGTTAAAATTGTACGAATAGTTATGTTATAGCAAAAACAAAATAATTCCTGGGCTAACCTTGGGAGGAATTTGACAATTATAAATAGACTGTAAAACAACATTAGGGTTTTAAATTTCGTTAGAATCAGCCGAATAGTTATGATGTTATTGGTAAAACAAAATATTACCTTGTCTAACCTTAGGAGGACTTTGTCAGTTATATCATTCGAAAGAGAATTAAAAACAACATGAGGGTTTCAAATTTCGTTAGAATCCGCAAAATAGTTATGATATTATTGCTAAAACAAAATATTTTCTGGGCTAAACTTGGGAGGACTTCAAAAATTATATCATTTGAAATAAAATTTAAAATAACATTAGGGTTTCATATTTCGTTAGAATCAGTCGAATAGTTATGATGTTATTGCCAAAAGGAAATAATTCCTGGGCTAACGTTGGGGGGACTTTCACAATTATATCATTCGAAACAGAATATAAAACAACATTAGGGTTTTAAATTTCTTTAGTATCGGCCCAATAGTTATGTTATTGCCTAAACAAAATAGGTAATAGGCTAACCTTGAGAGAAATCGAAAATTCTATCATTCTAAAGAGAATGTAAAACAATAAAGGTTTTTTTAAATTTCATTAGCATCGGCCAAATAGTTATGATGTTATTGTCAAAACAAAATAATTCCAGGGGTAACTTTGGGAAGACTTTCGCAATTATAACATTTGAAAGAGAATGTCAATATATATATGGGTTTCAAATTTCGTTAGAATCGGTCGACTAGTTCTGATATTCTAGCGAAAACAATTTAATTCCTAGGCTAACCTTAGAAGACCTTGACAATTATATCATCCGAAAGAGAATGTCAAACAATATAAGGCTTTCAAAGTTTATTAGGATCAGCCGAATAGTCACAATGTTATTACAAAAACAACAAAAAAAGCAAAACGTGGACCGACTGACCGGACCAACATAGTGAGATGTAGAGTAGCCCGCGACTTGACCCACACGCGACTAAAAAGCAGCTTATAGGGGTGTCCAAATAATCTACATTAGTTTTCAAATCACTGGATTTATTTTACTAGCCCAAACCCAAGTAGAAAACTATTAAGTACCCAACTAAATACAAATACCGCAAACGGTGATTTAGCAAAAGAAAGGAAAGAACCTATGATAAATTAATCGCCGCTCATAGCGATTGCCAAATTATTTTGAACATTAGTCTACAAATTCCTGAAATTATCTCAACACCCCAAACCCAGCGGGAAAAGCAAAATATATGAACTAACCTTATAAAACAACAATAGCCGCTTGTCGTGGTATGACATTATATTAAATCAATACCATATTATATCTATGGGGAAGGGACCAATATCTTGAAGGCGAGCCGACAAAGGGACGGAACACCACGAGTTTCGACGGGCGGAGGGCGAAATAAGAGTGCAACGAGGTCAGGTATAATATGGGCAATGGCAACGCTCAAGGTTACTTAAAGAGGCATGTACAAAAATATAATTTTATTTACATTAAAATAATGAGAGAATTGATGGGCAAAATTAAATCAGAGAATTATTGGGCAAAATTACATCAGATGAACGAGGGTTGGGGTTGTAGTTATTAATCAGACTATGAAGTTAAAAATTATGGTATTACAGGAGGAGACTATTCAAATTGGGGGGGGGGGGATTAACTCAAATGGGTTACTGAAGGATGAGAGGGGTTGGCTTACGGAAGATTCCGGGTGAGACGACGGGTTACGGCTTCACAGATGTCTTCTGCACGTGAGGCGAAGGCGCTCAAAACTTCTGAGCGGGAGCTTAAAGTGATGACGGTTCTCCCAAAAAGGTGTGTGTGTGGGGGGGGGGGAGGCGGTAACGTCCAGTCCAGGGGAGAGTATTTCGGCCACCCGAAAACGAGGGGCGAACGAGGAGGGCTTCGACAAGAGTTGATGAGAGAAGTCGGAAAAATCCCTCGGTAGCGATCGTTAAATGGAATTACCTCACTGGCTGGGGCTAATTCAAATACACAAATAGTTCAGCTGTCACCTTGCTTTGTTGTTAGCACCTGACTTGGAGCTAGGTGACTCTTTTTGGGTCAGGGCGAGACTTCTCAACTATGTGTCTCTCTCATGGGAAACGAGCACTATATACGACTGAGGCTCACCTCGCGGGGGGGAAGGGGGGGGGGGGTAGTGGGAAACAGCTCTACTCTCGAATGGCCTCGAGTCTTCTGGCCGAGGCTATTCTAACCCGTGTAAAGATGGACCGTGGTGGACGCGGTTCAAAGCTACTGCTTGTGGAAGGGGGTAGGGCGGGGGGTGGGTGGTAGGCTTACCAATTTAAGCCCAACAGAATCTTCTCCTGCACATGGAAGTTCCGTGCTAGAAATGAAATTCCACGTGGAATTCCTCCACACCGCTCATAGTCATTTCAAAATAATTTCGAACATTACCCTACAAATCCCTTCTCTCGTTTTAACCGAGAGCAGGGGAGGGGGGGGGGACGCTTACGTCCTCAAAGAAATAAAAACAACAACAAAAACAAAATGGCCGACGATCCGTTATTTCCTTTAGCCCAGGGCTGTGCAACCTTTTTTCCCAACGGGTAAAATTAGAAATTTAAGTATATTCCCCGTGCCACAGAGGTAATTAAATATAAATTTTTAAAAGTTGAAAGATATATATGATTACAAACAAAATACTGTATATTAACAGTAAAATTTTAAATTGGACTTATACAAAATAAAATAAATGTGATTTTGTGGATTGCCTGCCTTTTATCATATTCTCAATATTTGGTTTTCAAAGTAAATGAAACTATACCTAAAAAATACCCAATAAAAATAAAATCTGAGTAAGCAGAGGGCCGTGGGTTGGATGTCTCTGCGTTTATCTTATTTATATAGGAATCGCTCCAAGTGCACATGATTAAAGCTATTTTAATTGTGTTTTCGATGCGGGCTTCGATATTTGTAGCTAGTTTAAGTTTAGTTATTGTACTTTTCTCCAATTAAGGTCTATTCCTTTCATGTTTAAACGTTATGGCATCACATTTTAGCCTATTTCTCAATATGGAGGTCGTTCGGTCCCCGTTTTGCTTCTTTTTTGTTTTGTAATAACATTATAACTATTCGGCCGATTCTAACGAAATTTGAAACCCAAATTTTCTTTTACATTTTCTTTCGAATGATATAATTGTAAAAGTTCTCCCAAGGTTAGTCCGGGAATTATTGAATGTTTTGAAGGTCTTAGGATCATAAATCGGACACACCGACGCAGTTAGGATATATGGGTACGATACCAATCTTTTGCCCAATTAATTTTCCATCGGGCAATCTGAAGGAGGCTCCATATCCACACCAAGTAAGTGGCTATATCCACTATGTGGATAAAGTTCATCCTCCAGAGTGTCCAATACAGAAAGAATGGGGCGAGAGATGGCTAATATTATAAAACCATAATTGCTTAAAAATATATTTAATCACTCTTAAGGTGTCAAGCACATTTTGGCGAATCCATCTATTTAGAATTTATTGAGCGGTCGATGAAACTATTATTATAATAACATATTGAATTTTACTATTTTTTTTATCTTCCTTAATTGTGATGACGTTAGAATGAAGAAGTATTTTTGCAAAAAAAAATGGTAGAGTGACCTCATATTGTTTCCATAAATTCGGGAAGTTACTTCCTCATCTTTTTTCCTTTGTTTTTGATTTGGAAAACTTTGCATCATGATTTGCAGTGGATGTGAATTATATTTAGAACACCTCGTAAAAGTGGTTCATAGGGATCCGAATCGTGCATTGGAAAATTTTCTTGAGGTCATTTATCCAAATTTGCTCCTCATTTTGGTGGTCGGAAGGCAAAATGCTGCAAAATCGAGGTTTACTTCTATTTCGACCGAATCGCTATAAAACTGTATTCCCACATTTCGCCTTTCGACTGCCAAAAGAAACCAGATTTGACCAAAGCACCAAAAAATGCTACAGGAAGAAGCAATAAAATTTATTAAAAGGTGATTACTCTAAAGTAACTAACAGCTCATATTGATATACCTTCGTCCAAATTTGCGATTTTTTAAGTGGAAATGTTTTAGGGTACCGTCATATTATATATTTTATTCCTACAAGTTTAAACCCGTTTTTTTTAATCCAATTTCTTGTTTTTCAAATAAAAAAATAACTAAGAGCTGCTAAATTTAAAAAAAAATATTTCATCCCTTGAGCACCGATCCTCTTTGATCCTCTTTATCAAGTCATGTTCTAGGGTCACCATATCCTTTCTAGATTTTCTTCATGTCGATTGAGTTTGGTAGATTAAAAAAGCGAAAATTAATTTAACTTAATATAGTACTATCCATCATAATATAAATAAACCTAAGATACTCACCTTTCTTGAAAAAAAAGGATTAATATCAAGAATAGGGGACCTGCATTGTTTGGTATTCTTAATAACGTTGCTTTTGGGCTAAGTTATTCTTGCTATGGTGAAATTGAGTTTGCCATTGTTGACTTAGCAAGTCCTCAAGGATGTTACCATAACCTCAGACGGGAGGTTTAGGTTACGTTATTTGTCCGTTAGGTGATTTACAGAAATTAGGTAATGGGGAAGAACCACAACAATTCTAAAATCATCAATTCTTTACCCTTCAAAATGGATATATCTACATTAATAGAAGTTGTTCAGCCATTATAATTGAGAAAGAAACTTGGAAAATGTTATGACAGATGGATCTATTATCCATAGTGATGTAGGACGAGCCCACAGAAATCTGGCCAATAATCTAAATTACCACCACGGAACCATCAACCACTTTTTGCACTTCGTTGAATAGAAAGAAATAAACGGGTTAATTAATTAGTAAATTAACTTATGCAAGGCAATTACCACTCAATTGCACTTTTAATACATTAATATACGGTTCATTTCACTGTATAACAAAATTTCACTTTTGTCTTTGTCTTGGTGTTATTTCCCAATTGTTTGTGGCTCTATCAAATAAAAAAGTCAATATCAATTCCCAAACTTTGCTTTTGTCGCTAGGACATTGAATTTTTAAATTTGCCCATTTATGGTAAATAACACTATATTTATGCAAATAGTAAAAATATATAAAATTTTCAAGTGTTCTTTTTTATTTTGCCGATATGGTATAAATATTTTATACTGTATTTAAAAAGTTATAGAAAGAGTAATACAGTAGCAATAGTTATTTTTTCCCTATATATATATATATATATATATACAGGGTGTCCACAAAGTCTGGGTACATAGGGGATAAATACATACCTTTAGAACAAAACAATATTATTTAATTATAATGTTAAGAAATTATATTTTCAATATAATTTCCATTATTTGCAATGCATAATTCGATGCGCCTTGCTAAATTCTGGTGAACTCGATTGAATAAGTATACATTGCCGTCGATTTCAGCACACTGACTGATAATGCGTTCTCTCAAGTGGTGTAGATTTGCAATCTTCATTGAGTAAACTTTCTCTTTTAACATACCCCAGAAAAAGAAATCAAGGGGAAAAAGGTCTGGTGAACGAGGGGACCACTCCACATGACCTCTTCTTCCAATCCAGTGAGGAAAAGTGCCATTCAGCCAATCTCTAACATTTGTAGCCAAATGGGCAGGGGTTTCATCCTGCTGAAGCCAGTCCGGAAGTGCCTCGCCAAGGCGCTCAATTTGAGGCATTAATTTGTCTCTCAACATGTTCAGATAAGTCTCACCGGTTACATGTTCATCAAAGAAGAAGGGTCCTAGCACATGAGCTTTCCACAAACCACATCACACCATCACCTTTTGGCAGCCTTGCTGTTTGGATGGATCCATCCAATGTGGATTGTCTTGAGACCAGTATCGAAGATTCTGTCTGTTGACTTCACCATTAACATAAAACAAAACTGGTTTATCACTGAACAACAAAAGGTCTTTAGTAAAATTGATATTTTCATCCAATTTATCTGAAAACCATTCGCAAATCTGCATTCGTCTATCGGGATCGTCTTCATTTAAGTGATGCAATATCTGTAATTTGTACGGATGGAACTTCTGCTCTACCAGGATTTTGTGGATAGTTGACCTTGGAACACCCAACTCCATGGATGTCCTACGAAGTGATTTCTTTGGGCTAGCAGCAATCTTGGCTATGACAACCTCTTTCGTTTCGTCTGAAGTCTTTGGTCACCCGGAACGGGGTTTGTCCAAGACACTGCCTGTTTCTTTAAACTTCGTGACCAATTTCCCGACGGCAGTAAAATAAATAGGTTGCCGATCAGGGTGTCGAAGGTTAAATTCATCGGCGATTTTGCGATAAGACCATCCTTCTCGTCGACTTAAGAGTACCATCTCCATTCTTTCTTCTTTAGACAGAGCCACCATTCGATCTAGGGAGGAAAAATAACATAAATAAATAAAATATTAAATTTCCTATGTACCCAGACTCTGTGGACACCCTGTATATATATATATATATATATATATATATATATATATATATATTTGCAACCTGGACAGCAATGGCAGTTCTTCTATATTACACATAAATTCAGCACTAATTTTGTGAAATTAGAGCTTTCTAGAACTTTCGAGAATTTTGTATATGTTTGAAGAATTTATAGAACATTCTGGCAACGTAGATGACTGTTTAAATACAAAGAATCATATAATGAAATTCACATAAAGATCAGAATGATAATCACACTGAGAAATTTGAGGGTATCCAGGGCCGGTCTTCGTTGAGAAGAAGGGTGAAGGAAGAATGTCTGTGCTGTTTTTTTTTTCACCATCCGGCGACGGTGGGGGCCCTTTGAGGTCCAAGGAAAGGGCTCCCATTTCACGTAAGGGGAATTTGAATATGGAAAGAAATTTAGCCGGTTTCGTAGGCGGAAGAGTGATGTGTTGTGAGTGCAAAGAAAGGGGTCGAGAGAAATACTAACAGTGTGAGTGACTACGTGCAAGATGACGTTGATGAATGGAGTTGCCTGATCGCGGAGTCTGGACGGTGAACCGCCAATTGGCGTCGAGCTCTCAACGAGCACTGGCAACAAACCCGATACTTAAGCGTTGGAAATTCAACACCTCATCCACTAATCAAGCCATAGGTTCTTCCCAAGTTAAATCGCAATCCAGGCTATTGATATCGAATATATATGATATTAATGCGTCAACCACACATCCATGGGGACCTCCATTAGTTATTGGTGCCCGGTATAAATTTGATCCATTTGAAGATACCCTCTGTAAAAGGTCAAATATCCAGTTAATTATCCAGTTAAGCCCCTGCTCATTTGCGCCATCGGTGTGAGGTTTTTGATACAATTCTTATATGCCAAACAGTGTCACCCGCTCTTTGAAAGGCCAAGTATAAGGTGCTCCTCATAAGTGATCAGCATAAGTGTTCAGCATAAGTTTTCATTATAATTGTTTATTATAAATGATCATTATAAGTATCTATTACAAGTGCTCATCATAAATGTTTATCATCAGTATTCATTATAAGTGGTCAGCATATTTGTTCATCATAAGTGCTAAGAATATGTGCTCAGCATCAGTGTTCATTATAAGTGTTAATCATAAGTTCTCAGCATAAGTAGTCGTCATAGATGCTCAACATAAGTATTCAGCATAAGTGTTCATCATAAGTGATCATCATAAATGTTTATCATAAGTGCTAAGCATAATTGTTCATCATAAGTGTTAATGATAAGTTCTCAGGATGAATGTTCAACATAAATGATCAGCACCATTATCCATCACAAGTGCTCATGATAAATGTTCATCATAAGTGCTCATTAGAAGTGTTCACCCTAAGTGTTCATCATAAGTGCTCAGCATAAGTATTCATCATAAGTCCTCATAATAAGTGTTCAGTATAAGTATAAAATCATAAGTGCTTCGCTTAAAGGTTCATCATAAGTGGCCAATATGTGTTCATCATAAGTGCTTCGCATAAGGGTTCATCATAAGTGCTCTGTATAAGGATTCATAAAAATGTTCAGCATAACTAGATTTTTTTGTGAAAAATTCTAGCATAATAGTCAAACCCAACCGGTTCTGATGAACTCATTTTTATGTAGACTTTAATAGTTTATTTATTCCTAAATAATCCCTTATTACATAAACGATCCTCTAACACATATATTTAGGAAAAGCTAGCTTATGGATGAGTATTTATAGGGAACACTTCTCTCTCCTTTCTTTCAGATTCGAGTAACATTACCTGGTTTAAAATCTTTTGCGACTCGTCTTTCTTTTACGGACTGATTATGTACCTTACATAGTGATTTAACCATTGTGTTTTAATTTTTTTAAGGTAAGTGGGGGAAATTTTGGCAGGTCCTGGATCTTGTAATACTTGTATTTCCTCCCTATGAACAGCTATAGCCTCCTACACTAAAGGCAATATCCGAACGAAGGTACACTCACACTGGCAAACCTGAAGAAATCCGGAGCCGTTACCATCGTGTGAGATGGGCTTCTGAAACATGTCTCCTGCAAAGAAAAAGTTAACATAACATCCTCAAATCCTTCCTAGGTTAGCTAAACTGGGAGAAGTGATAAGATAAAAAAAAACTCCAGTGTGGAAAAAAACAGGTAACTAATTGCCGTGTGTCTGAAAGTAACGTTAAATGTTCTTATTTTGATAGGCTTTTACTCTTTTAAACTATTTTTATTCCCTAGATTTATGAAAGTCAGATTCATGGCCACAAAAAATAGATCACACGATATATGATATAGCAAAACCCTTTTAATGATCTATTTCGTATAAATTGGACACCGTAATCGTTTTACCCTTGAATTAATACGAAAATCAACCATTTACTTTTACGTAGATAATTGCCTTTTCTCGATTTTTTAAAACTAATGGGGTAAAACGTGGTCGATAAATGAATTAGCATATGCAGAACACCTTAAGGTCAGCTCCCTGCCCCCCTTCACGTGGTTAAAAACTTTGAATGTTATGTAATGGCTAGCCAACTGACCTCGCTTGGTTGCAGCATGCCATAAATTATAATTTTTCATTGGAGGCCAATTATTGTGAGGACCATGGATTAAGCACTAACGAGGTCATTAGGATGGGTACTTAAAATACTTATGATTTTAAGGAGCCTTGTTATTGATTTTTAGGGGCCTTTCAGGATAATGGAATATTTCTCTAAAGATTCTTGAGTCTCTTCCTCGGATTAAGAATGGGTCTTTTGGAGGTTTCAGAATTTTTTACCGTGTCTCTCTATGATTCATTCTCTTCCAGGACTCGATAGATAAAAATAGATATAGTAAGGGAAAGTGAGGAAGCAAGAAGAGATTGCTAGTGATATCAGAGGATAGCGATAGAAGTTTTTCTTTCACATAGCCCTTCTAAACATTCTTACACAACCCTTAGGATGTGAAGGGCATATTACCTTTACTGTTTTACACCTGGGCGTTGAGTATACTAATGTTGCTATTAAATAACAATATGATTGTTATAATAAATTTGTTTATCAAGAAAACATAGATTACTTTTTATTTCTCCTTCAGTATGTTAATTCCCCATCTGTATTTATCGCTTTATTTTAGACCTACTCATCAGAGCAGTGTAGTAGGTCTTTATCCATTCGTTAACTCACGAAGTTTGTTATTTTCCTTCTTAACTCTATTATTTAACTAACATACAAATCGTGAAGTTCAAAAAATGTATTAAAATTAGGGCTTTGGCCCTTTTTTACTATCATTTCGTATATAAAACAAATTTAGATAAAAAAAGAGATCTGACGAAGGTTTTTCTATATATCAAACTGGGTGAAATAACTTAAAAAAAAGTGTTAAAATAAAGAGTCTATAAAGGAGATTAAAAAAAAAGTGGTTTAGAATAGCAAATAGGCCGTAGGCCACACGCCGTAGGAGTACCTGTGGAACCAAGTTCTTTCTGTAAGAAAGAATACGAAGTATGGCTTGTCTTCTTAAAAAGAAAAACATACAGTCATATTGTGATAGACCAGGTGAATAGATATGGTAGTCAAGTACTGAGATGCGTTTCGCGTACCCTACCTGTTTCACCAGTTTGGTCTCCAGTTTCTCGATATTTTAACTTAACATTTCTTCCACGTCTGAGTTTGGCACATCCTGAAGGAAAGTGTGACAATAACCTAAAAAGAGAAGAGTAGCTGAACCCTTTAGAGGTGGTTTAGCCTTTTCATTTGCTCCCTACTTGTTTCGTCTAGATGAGATTTCCAGCTGTACAAGCTTAGTCTCGTTACTACTTGTTTCGTCTAGATGAGATTTCAAGCTGTATAAGCCTAGTCTCGTTACTACTTGTTTCGTCTAAATGAAATTTACAGCTGTATATACCTAGTCTCGTTATTTAATAGCCACATCACATAATCGTATTCTTATTATTATAAAAATGGATTTTATTTAGTCATTGACAACGGGATTTTTTAGAGTATTTGAATAATAATTTCATCTTAGTTTGGTTATGACTTATGTATTTTTAAAATTTTTATCAAGGTAATTTCTAGGAATTTCTTTAGAGTTTGAAAAAACAAAATAGTTTAGTTCAGAAAAAATAAATAGGATTATCCAATGTTTTATTATGTTTTAAAAGAAAATGAATTACAATTGGTGAAGTTCAGAAAATTTATTAAAATTTAAGTAAGGCTGCTTTTTTTATTTGATCTATAACTATATTTTAACAACTTCATATTTTGAAAGGGGGGAAATTTAGTTTAGAGTTCCTTTTTAAAATTATTATAATTGGCGAAGTTCAGAAAATTGATACAAAATTAACCATGGCTGCACTTTTTTAGATTTTAAATTTTAATCTTAGTAGCGAAGCGCAAGCTCCCCCGAAGGGGGGAGTGGCGAAGCCATCGCCTGGTTGTATGATGTACCCATGACTATTAAACTTATATTTAGTTTGCTATAAACGTAAATTTTCGTGTCACTTTTTCGAAAAAAATGAGTCGTTCAAATGTTTATGCTTGCAAGATTTTTCCAATGGCTCTTAAAATAAGGAGAGAAATGGGAGGGGGGGGAGGTATTGTATGAACCCCGAATGGTAAAATTTATATAAAGTGAAGGGAGGTCACAAGGTGGTAATAGGGAGATTAAGGGAATATTATAAGATGGTGGGGAGGTCACGAGAATGACTTCCTAGAGACCTAGAAAAGGTAATTTTAGTGTTAAGTTGAAAAGGTCTGGAAGGTATTGTATGAAGTGTCTGATGCAATTGTGTGGAGTGAATGATGCAATTTAAGTAAATAACTGCCTTATGGCATACCTGCCGTTTATAAAAAGATAATTTTTTTAAATAAATTAGTAAAGAGTATTAAACACTGGGTAAAAAAGAACGTTGATTCCGAGCGTTATCTTCATTATTAACAAAGACCAAATCGCTTGAAATCCTGTTGTACTTTTCTCCCCTTGTCGGAGAAATGGACTCGCGTATCGTTCCCTATGTGCTCTCATATGTCACTCTCACGCTTTCATGCTGCTATCTCACTGTCATGTTGCTATCTTGCTCTCATATTTCTCTCTCGCCCTCAGGTCTCGGTCTCATGTTGTTCTCTCGCTATCAAGTTGCTCTCTCCCTCTCATTTGGCTCTCTCCCTCTCATGTTGCGCTCTCCCTCTCATTTCGCTCTCGTGCTTTCGGGTTGCTACTTCGCTCTCACATTGCTCTTTCGCTGTCATGTTGCACTCTCGTTCTCATGCTGCCTTCTCGCTCTTATTTGGCTCTTTCCCTCTCATGTTTCTCTCTCACTGTCATGTTATTATCGTGCTTTCAGGTTGCTACTTCTCTCTCATGATGGTCTCTCGTTCTCATGTTGCTCTCTCGCTCTAATGTTGGTCTTTCACTCTCACGTTCGTTTCTCGCTCTTATGTTGCTCTCTCCCTCTCAAGTTTCTCTCTTGCTCTCATGTTGCTCTCTCGCTCTCAAGTTTCTCTCTTGCTCCCATGTTGCTCTCTTGCTCTCATTTTTATCTCTCGCTCTCATGTTTCTCTCTCGCTCTCCTGTTTCTCTCTCACTTTCATGTTGCTCTCGTGCTTTCAGGTTGCTACTTCGCTCTCATGTTGGTCTCTCCATTTCACGTTCGTTTCTAGCTCTCATTTTGCTACCTCTCTCTCATGTTGCTCTCTCGCTCTCATGTTGCTACCTCTCTCTCCTGTTGCTACCTCTCTCTCATGTTGCTCTCTCGCTCTCATGTTGCTATTTCGCTCTCACCTTACTCTTGCTCTTTTGTTGCTCTCTCTCTCTCTTTTCTGGTTAAATCAATCTCATGTTGCTATATCGTTGTAATGTTGCTATCTCTCTCTCTCTCTTTTCTGGTTAAATCAATCTCATGTTGCTATATCGTTGTAATGTTGCTATCTCTCTCTCTCTGTTTTCTGGTTAAATCAATCTCATGTTGCTATATCGTTGTCATGTTGCTATCTCTCTTTCAGGTTGTTTATTCGCTTTCATGTTGCTTTATCGCTTTCATGTTGTTATCTCTCTCTCATGTTGCTCACTCTCAGATTGCCCGCTCGCTCTAATGTTCTTTTTCGCTTTCATGTTTCCATCTCATTCTCATGTTGGTATCTCGCTCTCACTTAGCTATATAATGCTAACTTGCTTAAAAAAAGGTAACTATAAAACCCTTCTTCGCTTCCCCCCTTTTCAAACTCCCCCCCCCCTTCCATCTCTAATTTACATTCATAAAAAACCCTCCTAATAAATTCTGTTTACACTCAGGGAGGGGGGAAGGATGCAGTTGGAGGAAACTTAAAATGATTTTTTTCTTCTCCTGCTGCACTTCCCTCGGCTCCACCCCTTCGTCTATCTCACAATTAAACGGGTGTGTACTGTGGGTGTAAGATTCAATATCTAACAATTGATTTTTATAAAGGTAAGACGGTGGATCCAAATTACTTGCAAGGAAAAGAAAGTAGATTTTAAGTCCTTTCGTCTCAAGCGAGTAATGTCATCTTCCTACCAAGGTGTGTGTTTGTGTATATGTGAAATAGTCCCTTTATCCGCTACCTTCCTAGTATTCAGTCAGGAAGTAGGAAGAAATTACAAAACTATGGAAGCGAGGTTGCGAGGGGTAGGAGAGCTGCGCGTCCCCCATAGCACCAAATCTGGGCCGAGGATTCCTCAGGTGTGCTCGGATAAGTAATGAGATGAATTATTTGGGGGGAGTCTAAAAATCTGTATAAATAACTAATATTAATTGTAGGGAAAAGTACTTAATAGCATTCCAGATTCCACTGTTTTATTTCAGAAAAATCGTGATCAAATGTCATAGAATGAACCTAATGCCTGCCTCTCCCTCCATACACACGAATAAAATCAGCCCGAATGGTACAGCACTCTCTTTACAAATGAAATGAACTGTACATTTATATATGTTGCGTGGCTGCAACAAAAATTTTGCAACAACTGATTTGTCAATGTGACGTTAAAGAAACCACAGAGAGGCTATGGCAACTATGACGGCAGGAAGACGAGGAAACGGGAGGCTGAGAAGATAGAAAAGGGGGAAGAAGAATGAAATGATGTGTATGAGAGTGAAGAGAACAGAGAAAATGTTCAATAAAGCAAGGAAAGCTGGAGTGTAACGGATTGTGTGGGGTCAATATAGAACCAAATTTAGACAAAAACTCTCCTCCTACTTTCTTCGAGAGTTACCCTAAAAATTGATGCCGAGTGGACAAAACACGATTGAAACGCGTTTTTTTTCGATTCTCAGCCCTAAAATGGAAGAAGAGGACAAATCGAGTTGCAATTGTCTGTTTTATTAAGAGTTTGATTCTATGGTTTCAACAACACCCCTCCCACAGCATTTTTGTGAATGGGTAACCCCCTCACCGTCAAACCTACCTTTACTTCAGAGTCCTCGATTCACTCATCTCCATTTCTTCCTCGCTTCCCAAATTGACTCCTTTAAATCTCAGAATCTTCCTTTCGGGCTGGTCAATTCTCAAAAATGATCGTTTTGGACAAAGGGCGAAGAAAAATAAAGAAAATTCGTCTCGTCTTATTAAGTTGAACTTAAAATACTTCCTGGATTTATTCAATTTTTTTTCCCCTATTTATCACTTTGGCAAACCCTCCCCCCTCAAAATGATCTGGGGAGATAGAGAACGGAAAAAGGTGGGGATTGGACAGGTTTTTAACGCCTAATTAGAAGATAAAGTCAGGTTAAAATAGAATTACTGCGCATTCAGGCTTTTGCGTTTAGAGAGCGACAGACCCTTATCACTTCATAAGGATCGGGGCCCGTAAGGTGGAAAGGTGTCGGGGGGCATTTTCTCATATATATATATATATATATATATATATATATATATATATATATATATACGCTATTTAATCCATAGGAACTAAGGAAAGATGATACACAAGCAATTTCGTCTTTTTAAAAGACCAAACAAGGATCATACCTAGATTAAGAAAGCACAAAGAGAGAGAGGGAACGGAATAAAATAATATAAACTCCTTTACCCGTTAAAGAAAGGGAAATAATAGGTGCCATTCTAACCTATACCATTAAGTGCTTTTCACTTTTCCGACCACCAAGCTAACCAATTGGATATGGATGTCCGAGTGGTTAGCATGGTGGCCAGAAAAGTGAAAAGCACTCATTGGAAAAGCATATATTTTGCCGTGATTTTCCCTACCAGCGACACAGGAAGCCTGAGTTGCTTTTCCTTTATGAAATTCAGTGTAGGTTGAGTGAATGTTATATTGCGCGAAATATTAGTGTAATTATTGTACTAATTTTGTAAGAAAAATCACAGAAGCTGAAGAAGTTAAGGCCTTGACCACTGAAGGTTAGTTTTCGAAAATCTTTGGTTTGGAATCCGGTTGGAGAATGGGAAATCTTTTATCGAGAAAGGAGAGGGAACCATTGAGCTCTTTTTCGCGGGTAAAGTGGATAGTGGGATGTATGTGGTTGGCAAGTGGTAGAAATTCAAAAAGAAACTGCTTTCCCGTGTCGCTGGTAGAGAAAATTACGGCAAAATTTTGAGACAAATCTCTCAACCCAAAATCAAATTTCCAACTGTATGTAAAGACACCCGATATATAGTTTTCAGGATATGTTTTTTTTAAACAAAAAATTCTCTAAAGAAATTACAACAATATTAAAGAAATGCTTTTGCCATACCGAATTTAAGATCATTTTTAAAAATAAACATCTTGGACAATACTTCAATTGTAAAGACAGAATCTCACGAGAACCAAAGTGCTCCGTCATTTATAAATTCACTTTCCCCGGATGTAATTTGGGCAATTACAGAGGAAGTACGAAACGCTCGCTGAAGGCGAGATTCTCTTCTCATATGGGAATTAGCCACAGGACTGGAAGGGTTTTATCAAAGAAAGAGTTTTTGCCTCTTCGGTTACATGCCATCCATTGCAAAACTGATGTATACTTAGATGATTTTAAAATTCTAAAGGCCATCACCAATCCAATATCGTTAAGTATAAACTAACCCCCTAAATATCTTCTTACGACTCTCGAGCTTTTCCGCCAGTCTTCTTTCAACAGCCGTTTGTAAAAGGTTAGTGTTTTCCCTATAATGTATCCAGTGTTTTTTCTCCAATTAATATAGTTAACAATATTTATTAATTTAAATTCTCCACCATTTAAAAACAACCCAATAACCTGTATAGCTCTGCACTCCCCCCCCCCCACGATTAATCTATTACATCCATATTTTTGAATGTTTAAATTTCAACGTATGATAGTAGGATTTTCCAGTACCAGAAGATGGGTGAAACTTAGATCCGAAACGGTGTACAAATCATATAAACAAAATGAACTTTCCGTTATACGTCCTTTCCTTCATCCTTCAAACTAAATTAAAGCTCAACAGGAGAAGCCCAAAACAATATTTCTAATATATATATATATATATAGGAAAATTACCCAATCTTTACTTACCTTTATTGCCTTACATGAAGCCCTTGATAATCAAGATGCTTGAAATTACGGGGGTTTTTTTCTTGCCAGTATTATTATTAGTTTTACGCAACTTTTGAGAACTTCACTTCTTATATGCATATAGATATGTATTCTTGCGACTTGTCTAAGTCGCCTTCATTGTGAGGAAGCGACAAACTAACACACGCAATGTCCACTGGAGGAAAGACAAATTATGATGGATACCAAGCACATATCTTAGGTCTAGTAGACGATGACTTTGCCAAATGTTCTACACCACACCTTCCTGAACATACACGTACTGGTTTATTCAAACTAAAGCGAGTGATATGGCCTTGGGATCTGTGCAACATTGCCGGGAAATATTGTCATCATAGCATTAGTCTTTGGGTCAGAAAGGCGACATTCACATGAGAAGGCGAACATAACTTTTTTAATGAAACTTGATTCTGGTTATCGCTATATCTTTGAAGCTTTGTAACAGGTTTATGGGCCTGCTGCCCCCTCCCCCCTCATAGATCACGAATTTGGACGTAGATTCAGCGTTTTATGGGGGATGGAGAAAACTTCGAGGATAACCCAAGGCAAGGCAGAAAATCAACCGAGAGGTAGACATCCCAATAAATAGGGGGCAGGGCGATTCCTGTGGATGTTAGGTTTCCTTTGAACGAATGTGAACAGCTGGTTCAGGACAGTGTGGATTGGGGAGGATGGGGGGGGGGGGCAGCAGACAAAGGCAGAGCAAGGGTCGTTATGACCTGCGCCCTTAAGTCAAGTTAAGTCTTATCGTCAGCAAGCTCTCAGATAATGGGTGTGAAAAGGTTTGCTCCAGAACAAGTGGCTCAAAGAATCGACCTTACATTGATTGTTTGTTAAGCAAGATTGATGCGACTAAAGGAAATTTTGGAAGCGTCTCGTAACCAGAGACTTTGGTTTATAATTATGACACAGAAAGCAAAATCTTTTCAAAACAGCAGCTACAAAGGGAATCAGCTGGCCCCGTCTAATTCAAAGTCTAAAGATGATCTCAATTTAGGCGTAATTCCGAAGAGGTAATTTTGGTAACCACTGACGAAGTGAATCGCACGATCACCGCTGCAGATTATGACCACGTCCTTAGAAGATTGGAAGCCCTTTCACTTCGATAACGCAACAGCTCATTCTTCGAACGTGTGTAGAATTACTTTGCGCGAATTTCGATAGGAAATCTTACACCTTTCACGCTACAGCCCTGCCTTGTCCCTTTGGGTATCTTTTTGATCCCTCAAAAGGTAAAATAAACCCTCAAAGAAACCAGACTTCAAACATTCGCCTCTGCAAAATCACCAGTTTCAAAGTGGTGGGATTCGTAGTTCTCAACATTCTTTCAAGAAGGGTTAGAAAAAATGAAAATATCGCCTTTAGAAGTGTAGTGATGTGGATGGAGGGTGTATTGAAAACTAATAGCTTGTTTTTAATAATAAAATTTTATTTTATTTTTATACCAAACATTTTTGGAATACGTGGCATTGGAGTCTTCGTAGCGTTTGTGCGAACTCAGTTCTGATGAGGGGAGAAATGGAGTAGTCTGGTCCTAGAACTTTTTACGATGAAGTTCTAAAAAGATCCCTAATTCCCAATCGTATGAAAAGAAAGGATTGCCATTTTGGAACTGACTAAGAGAGGATAATTAGTATGGGGCGAAAACGAGGTGACATAATAAAAACAGAACCAGTGTTCAGTTATAGAGGCAAAGCGTCTAGCATTATAGGAATCGAAAAAAAAATCCCAACCCGCTGGTGTAAAGATCAATCCACTTCTTGCCAAAATTCTTAATTTAACTAAATTCCTTCACAAACCTTACCCCGCCCTCTTTCATCCCCTACAATTTTTTCCATCCTATGGCCATTTAACTGTAATTTTGTTCATGATAGGCATCTTGTCCTCATACCTCTCATTCATGGATAACCACTCTCTGGTTTCTTTGGTTACACCTAATTAACAGTTTTTTTCTGACCCATCTAGAAACTCTGATATTCGATGAGCAACTAATCGACACCAAGTCCCCAATGTTGGATATGTTTTGTAGATGATACTTTTGTCCCTTTTAAAATGAAGCTCAATCTAGAAATTTTTTCCATTTTTTTGTAAATAACATCTCGGTAAACATAAAAGAAATGATTAAGTGAATGAATCCTCATTAGAAGGATGGTAACAAAAACTAATTTACAATGTGCAACTTTGGTAAACAAATCAAGACCGGGTCACTAACGAAAATATAGGTTAGGTTTTAAAGGACTTTTCTTTTAGATGATAGGCAAAAATGAGACTAATGGAACTATTCTAGAAAAAGCCTGAATGGACTAAACTAAAACCTATAAAACGACTCCGGGAAGATCATGGAAATATATTCATGTAAAACAAACTTATTGAAAATAACAAATCATTAAAACATATCAAACAAAAAAACTCCAATTATAAGCATTAAATGAGAACATTAAAGCATAAACAGCGAAATAAAATAAAAATAGAGAAAAACAATTGAATGAAGGAAAAATTTGATCAGGATTTATATTATTGCAGTGGATACCCGACACTCTAAAATAAATCCCAATAAATGAAGAGAAAGTCGGATCAGTAGAGGAAAAAGATAACCTGCACGCACTTAAGGGCATGAAAGATGGTAAAGCGTATAGCGAAATTGTGCAATAATTGACCTCATACAAGCTGGAAGATGACATCATTCTGGCCGAATATTTATTATGCATACAAAGTATTTAAAGGATAAGAAAATTAACATAACATGGTTCAACCTTTCAGTTGTATTTTTTTATGTAAAAAAGGTGACGGGGAAGAATTTAAGAACTAGAGCACGTCAACACATACAAAAGTCATACACAATCACTTGACCGTCGTCAACACTCATCTGCAATCACCTACTGTATCGAACAGGTCTCATTAATATCAAATACCTCTCTCTATACATGAAATAAATAGAGTAGAAAAAAAACACTGGATTCAGTTGACGCAGATTCAGTTTTAAAATCACTGGATTCAATCGATGCAGAATGAGTTCTAAAAGCACTGGATTCAATCGACGCAGATTGAGTTTTAAAAGCACTGGATTCAGTCGACGCAGATTGAGTTTTAAAAGCACTGGATTCAGTTGACGCAGATTGAGTTCTAAACGCACTGGATTCAGTCGACGCAGATTGAGTTCTAAACGCACTGGATTCAGTCGACGCAGATTGAGTTCTAAAAGCACGGTAGAAACAAGTAATTAGTGAGGCCTACATTAAAATGCAGAGAGCCTGTTCATTTCCCTCCTTTTGTAGCCGTACGAAGGGAGATTCTGAGGACGAACAAAAGGGAATCGCAAATAATGGGACATATTTATGCTCTGTGACGTTATCGTACTATTATCCTCAAGATCAGAAGAAGTACAGCAACTCAATTATCACAAGCCGCTCTCACAGTTGAACTGAACTTTTAAAAGTAAAAAATAATAGAGGTTTGCCGAATATAAAATCCTTAAATGTGGGCGGCGCGCATCATCGCGACTAAAAACTAAACATCCGCCTCGCACCATCTATCCCATAACAAAATGGTCCTTTAAAGTGAGGGGGTATTATGTGTTGTAGTATCTCCTCCACTCAGGGTTCATATTTCTTGGCACAGGGTCATTCACCCCTTCCCTCAAAAACCCATTCTATGAACACCCACCATACACAATATCATACATATCTTCCTCACTTAGCCCATTCTTCCCCTACTTAGTCATGTACACAATCAACCTACCTTTACGCGGTCTTCCAACCCTTCACACACCCTCATTCTCAAATTTTCAATTTCACAATTCTATTTTCATCCCTTCTTCCACCATGAATATCACAACCACGTTTACACCTTTCTTCACATTATAAACTCCGAAACATCCCTCTCAAATTCTCCATTCGCGATGTTTTCACTCGAGAGCTTTCATTACACCCATACACCTACTAACACCTCCACAGAAGACTATCATGCAGTTTCCTGACACAGTCATCATTCAAACCTTTAACATTCATTACCACTTCCATCGACCCTGAAACTTTCTTACCATTAAAAACCTCGTGGTCACAATCTACCTCACTTGCACCATTATTATTCCCGATACATCTCAGATGCTTAAAACTCTGTACATGTTACACCCCATCCGATTCCACCCTAAATATATTCCTTATCCCTTCAGATCGTTCATCACTCACCGTATATGTATCAAATCACTCACCCCAGCCATCTTTCACTCGAACATACGCCTTACTTTCAATCCCAATGCTCTTCACATCATCCAACAGTGTGCCACTCATTCTCTCTATTTTTAGGACCTGAAAAAATATAGAAATAGGAATTCACGATCCAATTCCCGTCCATCAGATTCGAAAATCCGTTTACTTAGGGCAGCTTTTTGCCTCCTGATGGCAGCGTGGAAGTAGGAATCCGCATAAGAACAAAATTAAGGTTGGAAAGCAGCCGGAAAACAGTCGCCTTTTCAGGAGCGAGAGGAGTTCGAAGGAACTCGATTTAGGTCTTCAAGTGGGTAAATGGATATAATAGGATAGACATAGGTTTTTAATTTTAGTGAACAGGATAAGACACGTAGCAATGGGTTTAAGCTAGACAAGTTTAGATTTAGGAAAGAGATTGGTAGAAATTTGGTTTACAAATCGAGTGATAGATGAGGGAAATATGCTCATTAGTCAAGTGAGAGAAGCTTCCTCCCTGCAGAGTTTTAAGAATAGATTGAATTGATGTATGGATGAGAATGTGAGATGGGACTGAATTGAGTGATGGGAACAGGAGCTGCCTAGTATAGGCTATTGATTAGTCTTTTGTAGGTTCCTTCTTTTCTTATGTTCTTAATGTAAAAGCTCTGCAAATCTGTTTCCACTTTTATTTTACTTATTTGGCGTAAATTTTCCTACCGATCGACTCTTGTGTCTTTATTTGCCAATCTTTGCAACGAACTCCCCTATAACTGCTTTGAACTCGTTTCCTTGTGTATGTGAATTCATCATCTGAGTAAGTTGCTGTAGCTACATAGGCTCGAATTATTTGTAAGAAATACGTACGAGTATTTGATATCTTATTGGCTAGTTTAATTAATCGATCAGATTAATTATTCCGTCCACGGTAATTAGGATTGCGAAGCATTAATATAGAATTTCTTCTCATCCTTGATTCTTTTTTACTATTTTTGTCCCTTTTTAATCGTTACTTTCTACTTTTTTATTCCCACCTTGGATTACATAAATTCCCTTTTCTATCTGAATGCCCATCGTGTTCGCTGGCATCCTGAGATGAAAGGGGACTCAAAATTATTGCCGCATTTCTCAAGAGAGGCTGTAATTCAGCGATAAGTGGACGCATATTTGCGTCCATGGCACATATCCGTTTACGTACCTGCGGGAGCAAGTATCAGTGAGTGTATGATTGCAATTATATTAGTACAGATGCAGTTAGATTTGGTTTGTAAAAAAAAGGGCAAGATTCAACATTAACGATTTCAATTATATTAGCAGTTAGGTTAGGATAGATTTAGTTGGTAATGGGAGAAGATCAATGATCATAACAAATAGGCTTCTGGAATTGACTACAAGGAAAGCAACCGATTCACTCCTTGCCAATATGGCTCCAGGAGAGGCCGGTCCACTGAACCGGTTGTGCAATTGTTCATGGCATCATAGAGAGAAGCATGACAAAAAACACTTTCCATCAGCAGATGTGGAGAAGAAATTCGATAAGGTGAGGCACGAGGGACTTCGATGGAAACTAGCCGATAACAGGGAGCTCCCTCGTTTCGCCAGAAGGCTTCTCTCCCACTACCTCAGCGACAGGAGATGTCACATTAAATACAACACATCCATTTATACCACACGCCGGTGTACTCCCTGGTAGCGTGCTAGCGCCTACATTATTTATCATATACACAAACGACACTCGACAGTCTTATACTGTCCTACGCTGACGACGAGACTAGTTTCGTCTCCAACCAGGGCCAAACACAATCGCGAACCAGGCACATATAATACTAGACGAGGGCAGAGTACAAGGAAAAGTGGCTCATAGCCACAAACCCTCTCAAGACATACGACACTCTATGACGTGCGAGACCACTACATGCACTAGATACAAATCTACACACATATACACACATAAACACATACCAGACCTAAATTACACAGCTCCCACAAGACTCGCATACAAACATCGGGGCTTCAGCTATATCAAAATATCACACAAACAAGAGCAAAGTACACAAACAAGATACTGCGCAGGTTTTAAACTGCCAGCCGTAAACTACAACTACACCTATACAAAACACTAGTTCGCACACTCGTCACATACGAACCCATCACACTAACAGCCGCGAGTAACACATGGGAGAGGAAGGCATGGCGAATTCAGAACTCTGCGCTGGTCGCTCTCCTCGATACACACTCATGTATAGCCTACACAAAAACAACAAACCCATACCATTCAATACATACACGCGTCTGACACGACAATTGGGTCAGGTCGCAAGAGACCACACATACACCCAAACAAATAATACACGCCAGACAACACGCTTCGTTGACCTTGATACCCCACAGCCCTTGATCACCCACAACCAACACCTATCTACACATAAACTCAATTTTTTTTTTACCGTTCTACTTTCCTCCTTTACCACCCGATCTCTATGTGCACATATGCTAGCACTATCCTGAGTATCGTATTCCTTTACTAGCGCCTCATGCTTTCACACACTCCATCCCTTCTACCCTAGTCAATACCACCACCTCCGTACAGCCATCGCAGCCTTGTCCTACCACCGACCTTTAACTCTTCTTATTCTTTCTCAAGTTTTTTCCGTTCTACTTTCCCCCTTTACCACCCGATCTCAAGGATCAACACAGTCAGCGTTCTACTTTTCTTTCTATTCGCCTCATATCAGGATGTAGTAAAAGATGGTTTAGGTTACTTTAGGTTAGATTTATGTTGTTTGTTTAGATCAGGATATATTAGGTTAGTTATTTTAGGTTATATATATTATTAGGAGTTTCAGCTGGTTTAGGTTAGGTTGAATCGGAGATAGGTTAGTTTACGTTAGGTTAGGTTGTGTTGGTTGTTAAGTTAGGCTTGTTTAGATTTGATTCGATTAGGCTAGGTTAGTTTAGTTTAGTTTAAGTTAGTTAAGTTGATGTTTCTATAGGTTACGATGATTTAGGTAGGCTTAATTAAGTTTAGCTTTGGTTCGAATAGTTTAGAGTAAGTTAAATTAGTTTAGTTTAATAAAGTTTAGTTAGGTTCAGTTTATGTTAAGTTTTATTCATTATTTATTTAAATATCCCAAATTAGCCATAGAATAGGTGCCCTTAAATCACTGCTTGTAATATTGTTGGGAGAACAGGGTCAAAAAAGACCGAATTCCTATAATTAGGTTCCTTTATTAGGAGCGACACAAGGAAAGTTTGGTCATTTCCAGGTGAGACCGAGATGAAGACCGACGTTCTGTGGAACAAAAGCGGTAAGCTTTTCGCGTCATGGCAGTCATAAACCAGGTGCTAGGAATTCGTTTCTTTTGGAGTGTATTATTCTTCAGCTTCGGTTGGAGGATAAATTGAAAATGGATTTATGTTAGAAGTTTGGTGTTTGTGTTCATCAGATGTTTAGGTCAGGATATATTAAGTTAGTTATTATGGTATGTTAAGGGCAAAGTGACGTACACTAATGTTGGCCTAAACCAATTAACATCTAAAATGCAAACACCTAAAAATCACAGCAGGTGACTAACCCAGTCTAAACTAATTTACATCTGAAATATATAAAACCCCAAAATCCCAATAGATCACCAGACCCACAGTGGGCTAGCCTAACCTTGGCCTAAACCAATAAACATGTAAAAGATAAATACATAAAAATCGTAAATAGACGATATTTATAATTATTATTATCGCCCACCTGCCACGAATAAGCGAAGAGACCCATATTGACCTAGCCTAACCCTGGCCTAAACTAATTTACATTTAAAATAAAAAAATATAAAAATCCCAATAGGTGAAGAGGCACATAGTGACCTAGCCTAAAAATGGCCTAAACCAATAAACATGTAAAAGACAAATACATAAAAATCATAAATAGGCAATTTTTTTATTATTATCGCCCACCTGGACACAAATAGGCAAAGAGACCCATAGTGACCTAGCCTAAACTTGGTCTAATCAATTAACACATAAAAGACAAATACTACATAAAAATCACGGTAATTTTTAACCTATTTGTTAGCTATTTTTTCTATTTCTAGCCTTTTTAATCGTTTTTCAACTTATCCAACGACCAATCCCTGATGTTCATCCCTCACCGAAATTGACCAATAATTGGGTTGTTGTTTGTGTTTTTGTTTTTTTCAATTTGTCCCATTGTGTTTTGAAATACAAAAAAAAAGTACTTTTTCTTTTACATTTCAGCCTTTATAAAGCCTATTACATATGCATCTTAAAGCAAGTATCCCAATACTTCATATTATAGTTCTTCAGATGTTTGTTATTATTTTAGTTCCCTTAAATACAGTTTTATGTCGTTAACTGTCAGGTACGCGACGAAAAACGTTAGAATTTTTTTTATTTTTTTGAAGTTTATACGTAGCGCACTTGTTTTTATTCTTTCTTGTATTTTTTGGGGGGAACTAATACGTGTTACATTAAAATTTTAAATTTGAACTCAACATTGACCCTATTTTCCGCTGCTGTGACGTCATAAGCCTAGTGAAAAAATGTTTCACTGCACCGATTCAAGAAATAGATATAATAAAATAATGATACAAATTTAACTACGATATATAATGTTAGGCGTATTAGGTTATTTAAGTACATTTAATATTAAGTGTGGGAGGTCAAAACAAGATATCAATGACAAGATGACTGCCAATCTATTTTCTATTTTTCGTCCTAACATCATAATTAGAAATTTTCGCGCCTTAATAGTGAAAGAGCTATATTGTGTATATCTATGATATAGACTATATATTTTTTGTACGTATTTTTTAAAAGATAGTTATTTATAACGAAGCGCCCACAAAAAAATAGAGGAAGGTAAGTATATTAAACTCATATAAACGAACTTTCTAAACAAAAGTATAAAAAGCTAGAAATAGCCCCAAAGTAGCCCAAAATAGCTTAAAACCTCGTGCGCTCCTCTCCTTGAAAATTATCAAAATCACAAATAGGCGATTTTTTTTCATAATTATTATCACCCACCTGGCCACAAGTCGGCAGAGCCCCATAGTGACATAACCTAACCTTGGCCTAAACTAATTTACATCTAAAATATATAAAAAAAAACTAAAAATCACAATAGGTGAAGAGACCCATACGGACGTAACCTAAACTTGGCTTAAACCAACTAACATGTAAAAGACAAATGAATAAAACACAAATAGGTGATTTTTAAAAATTATTATTGATCATCTGGCCTCGACTGGGCGAAGAGACCCATAATGACCTAGCCTAACCCTGGCCTAAACCAATTAAATTACAATAGGTGACGAAACCCATAGTCACCTAACTTAACCTTGGTATAAACCAATTGACATGTACAATACAACCACACAATAATCATAATAGGCGACGAAACCCATAAAAGACAGCTGATTCAATATTTTTCTTAAGAAGCCTCGACAACCATCATGAAATGGGGTAAGAGACCTCCCCTAAAACAGACCCTCCTCCATAAAACTTCAGTTAAAGATGAACTTTCCATTGGAGACTTCTTTTGCCGATGCCCGCCATGAACTTTCTCCCTCCCCCTTTCGGCCTCCCAACTCTGCTGTAGTTCCTTCAGCCACTCCTACAGTTCCGGAGCCTGTTATTAAACCCAGCCCTCACAAAGAGCTGGGAGTTGCCTTGAAGGCAGCGCGTGCGCAGCGAGATCTTCTATGCACGCCATCTTTCGGTGGATTCTGACTCGCAATTCAGTCACCATTCAACCTCTGTTGCGTTTGCATTCTATAACCTTCTCGGTCCGAACTTAACACAAATCTCATTATAAACTATATTTATCTCTCGTATTTTCTCGCTTTTATAAAATTTTTCCTCAATAAATAAATGCATGTGTATGTTCCCTAAGCGACCTGGCCTTTAAACTAAGTGTTTTATCTAATTCGCTATGGAACAGGGGGGTCTTGCTTAATATCAACAGCTTGGGCTGGAAAAAAATACTTTTTCGTGACACATTTGTGGCCAGTTACTTTAGAGCGAAATGAAATGTTAGACAGATATTGTTCCAAAGATGAAATGGATGGCCATAATAAACAAGATTTAAGTTCATTTGGTGAAAAATTCTTCATAGAAATGGTGAGTACTGCATCAATGCGGACTTGCTATCATATAAATTCGCAGGGAAATTTTGATGTGCAAAAAAATTGGTTTAACATGTACACAACATACTGTAATTAATAACTTTCACACACATACCAATCCAAAAGTTCTTTCTCACTTGTGTGGATTTAGTTTATACTTCACTCATGCTAGCAAAGATGTGTGGCCATCTTTTAACATATCTTTGTGTAGATCGTCTGATATTTCTAATGGGATTTCTGAGTTTTCAAGTTCTTTTCTAAGAACTTGGTTTTGAAGGGTCAAATACACCAACCCAAATCCAATCAAGTTGATCGTCTTTGTTATGGGGCACTAGACGCTGGTACCATGGCTTTGTTTTTTCTATAAGCTTAAATTTATGTCGTAACCAGGTAAATTTTGACAACGGTTGGGTGGTAACTAGGCGATTCCAGTTTTCTCGGTTTATTAGAGCCGTTGTCAAGAGAAACCAAGTCGGGTATCGGTTTTACTGAGCCTTGAGCACTCCAACCATCTGGGCTAATCCTCGAACCTTTAGGATTTTCCTCGTGTCTTTTCCGGTCAATTAAGAATATTCGAAATTTTCCTCCTCAAAACATTTATGATTCATTGATCTTTCTAACACACCCTTCAATACTTTCACACATAGTATTATACATATACTAATATACCCAATCAAGGAAAGTTCGAAAGTACTTGGAATCTTTATTTTATTTTCCCTGTGAGCCTTGTTGCATTTATTACTTACTCACGCGATACTTTGTAACTTTTCCACATATACTAATATACATATACATCAATACACCTATACAATAACATACAACAGTATACTCACACGTAATCACATATATCATTGTACTCAGAATTACACTAGCACACACAATAAATACTCACATATTAGCACACATAAAAAATATCTGCGCAATTACACATACAAAACGATACACATATGCTAACATATAACAATATGCCCATTAAGACACAAAAATACATTCAAATACAGCACACGCGTTGTTTCGCTTTTTTGTGTTGATGTGTACCCAATGTCAATAGATATTATGAGATGTGAATTATTTATTTAGTTACACATTGTGTGTTGACACATTGGGCCATATAAGGATACACGCCTGGTTTCTAATAATTGACTCTTGTGATATGTGACACTTAAGGTCAGGTGCTCTGTGGTGAACACCATACAAAAAGGTTTGGTCATTATTTATTTAACCGTAATCACTCTTTCAGTACATTATATTACTCTTTATCGTCTTTTATGTGATTTGTCCATTTCTGTTCTTCTTTTTTGGCGATCGAAAGGCGAAATGCGGCAATCGGAGTTGGAATCCAAATCCGTCGAATTCGGATTCAAATTCGATTTTGCCGCATTTTGGCCACCGATTTTGCCTAAAACCCCAAAATCACATTTGAACTAGTAACAAGAAGATATAACCTAACCTTGGACTTATACAGCAGGGAAGCACGAACCATTTAAATAAAATATCTAAAAACTAACCCCCTTTAAATACCTTTCTAACCTTATGCGTTATAGATGAATTAACGTTCACTTCAATGTGATGGTAATCCCCACCGTAGAGAATTACATCGGTGAGATCATCTCTGTTTGCGGAGGGTATGACGTCATACCGACAGGGCGAGCAGTGGAATGGCGCTTTAAAAAAAATAACAAATAGAGATTTGCAACGAGTAGCATCCCCTCCCCCCCCCCCAATAAAACAGCATATAACAACGCACCTTCGATTAGTAAATTGTAGCTGAAACTACCCCACCCTCCTAAATTCTAAGGCTGAATTAAGGTCACTGTAAACTTCTTTTACGAGATCTACAAAATACATTTCCCACCCAACGCGAGTCATTACACAAAGATGTCAATTCTTAAACAGAGGAAAAGGGAAGCAAACTTGATGACAAAATCTCGGTCGAAAATATTTCTACACTGTGACATCATCATAATAATGGTTAGTTAAAATATTTCGACATTGTGACGTCACCATATTAAATGTTGGTTAAAATATTTCGATACTGTGACGTCATCAATAAATGTTGGTCCAAATATTTCGACACTGTGACGTCATCCATAAATGTTGGTTCGAACAGTTCGACACTGTGACGTCATCAATAAATGTTGGTTAAAATATTTCGACACTGTGATGTCATCAATAAATGTTGGTTAAAATATTTCGACATTGTGACGTCATCATTATAAATCCGGGGAGGGGAGGGAAGGGAAAATATGAAAATCAAAATTAATTATAATATTAATATCATCGACCGCTCTGTATATTATAGATATATGGATTTGCAGAAAATGTGATTGACATAATAAGAGTAATTAAATTGTTTTTTAAGTGATCATGGTTTATAAAATAATAACCAAATGTTTTACTATTATTGCGCGCGCAGGACAAAAGCTTCCGGTTACGCCGCTTTCCAGGCCAGCGGGCCCCTATCCGGGCTTGGTGGTCTTTTACTACACGCACCAGAAGACATATGATTATTCTCCCCTCAAACATACAGCCAAAGGGCATAGCTCCAACAAATAGTACTCCATCACCACGGCCAAAAAAATTCTTAGAAGGCATAAAGGGGAGTGGTAGTTTGATTGGCATTGATGCGCGCCGACCTACTCTGTGTAGAAATGGTTGAAGTTGATACTTGTATAATTATTATTATTAATATTACATAACGAGCATAATTCTGCTGCTACACCTCTGGGGGGTATCGGGGTCTAGCAGTGGTAAGAAGCCCACTTTAATCGCGTGAGACCGAAGCTGTAAATTACCCGCAGGAAAAAAAACAGATTCCGAGCGCTTTCTCTTTTATTAAACAGGCCTGATTCAGGGAATGAAGAACAGATGAGGCTTGGTTAATAAAGGTGAAATCGCGCGGCAAAAGTAGACATTCGTCGGTGAATTTCATGTCAGGGAATAGCGTGCCCTACAGCCCCAACGACGTTAATTGTGGAGGTTGATCAATTCCTGAAGAGTTACGTGCTCCTTTAATCCCGGGGTAAGACCAGTGGTCCATTTCGACCACTCGGGTTATATGTACATCTTTCACACTTTCATCTCCATCATTTCCTTTACAAACCTCTCTTCACAACGAAGGCAAAGATGCCTTCGTTGGTTTTCACTTATTAGTAAATTAATATAATAAAAACAATCAAAATTATTATAAAATTAATCCACAAATTTATTTAGGGTGTAAGTGTGTGACTGTTTATCAAGGGTTAAGAGTGTAACGGGTGCTTGGAACGTCTTGTGAAGCCGCTACATCTCGGAATTCGGGGTTCTATAAACACTGAAAGAACGAGAAATGTGGTGTTGTGTTTGAGGCTACGGTGGCCGTTGCTATTGTTACTAATACCTTTACATATAACGCCGATTTACTTGTATTATTTAAATGTGAAATAATGCATGTGCAATGAACGGAGTGGAGTCTCTCAGCTTATTGCGATTTTGAGGTGTTTGTAATTAGAGCGAAAGCTTAATCCTAACACAAACTAGTTAACGAGTGAAATACAAACGCCTCAAAGTCGCAATAAACAGCGAGACCCATAAAAACAAGTTGCCTCCACTCCGTTCATTGCACATGCATTATTTCACATTTGAATAATACAACAAATCGACGCTTGTCCATAAAGGTATTAGTAACAATAGCAACGGCCACCGTAGCCTCGAACATAACACCACATTTCTCGTTCTTTCAGTGTTTATAGAATTCCTAAAAATCAAGTGATCCCAAAGTGGCACATGGTGGAAGGATGTCGGATAGAAATGTAAACATTAATGATCAGAGCTGCAGTCACGAATATCGTCGTCCACCAAATGCTCGGAGTGGGAGGTATTCAAAGTCTCTAGGAATGTATTTAAGGGCACAGGTACGAAAAAGTTCTATTTCGAACCCACTTTCGTGTGTGCGTGCATGGAGATTGTGATCTTAATTCTCAGGTTACCGAAGCTAGACGTTCATAATGGGAAGGACAGACCTGAAGATTAGCAAAGAGCATCGACTCCACTCCAAGGCAAAGCCGCGCGTGAGACAAAAAAATGATGTCTTTCTACACAGCACAGCGAGATGATAAATAATCTAGACCTGCAGTCTAATTTATGTGTTTACAGAATGCGTCACTATTTTGAGGTCATTTGTAGGAATTTAAAAAGAGGCGCATAGCAGATCAGAGGAAAGCTGTATTTAAATGAAAATCGATACCAATAATCTTGGGAATCCTTATAACACGCCTGTTTAATGAATCCTCATTAATCTGCATTAATTCTGGGTCTGAAGCGTTGACATGCCTGAATCAGATGATCTTTATCAATTTTGACAGACTTGAAATATTAAATGGTGCTATGAGGGCTGTTGATTGACCTCTATCTCGACGACACTCCATACGGAATAGTTCAGTAGATTGAGCTAGGAGGCCATGTGTCTGGGAGAACATGATTGTAGAAATTGGCACACATCCAAACTTGCGTTGTTCTAGCCTTATGAGATGGCGCAGAGTCTTATTGGATGATGTAAGGTCATCCTATTCGTACTGTCTATCCGGGGCCTCATAACCTTCTCCAAAACCTCTTTGTAGACAGCAGCGTTAATACTTAAGCCATGTGAAAAAAGATGAGGGGGGGGAGATGACACTTTCCTCGCTGCTAACTACTACAAGAACCATCACAGTTGTTGGAAACATGGTATGTATTATATTTGAAATCCTGCATAACAATCTGTCATTCCTTGGATTTACCTTTTGTTTTTTTTCCAAGTTTTTCTCATCAGAGAAAAACCACACCATTCCAACATCTTGATGTTTCAATATGGATAGCAAGCGCTTTGCACGGATCAAACGATTCTCTTTCGTCTCACCTGCTATGAACTGACCTCTCCGCATCGCATACGACTTGTGACCGATCTCTTGATGAACAACTCTTCTGATGGGATATTCTGAAAACTTGAAAGTCCTTTGCAAGGGCTCTGATAGGCTTTCCTGTTGTTTTGTTTTTGCACAAATTCTTGGGTTCTGGTGGCAATAGAACCATCTTTATTTGTTTTTCGTTTTGTTGTTAATGTTGGATCCCTATCAGCAGCTTCCAGATCTTTTCGAACATTGGTTAACGAAGGATCCAGCAACTTTCATAAGGCGAGAAATCTTTGTATCATTTTGCTTAGCTTTTATGGCAACAATTACAGCGTGCGTTTTCATTTGCTTCGTCACTTTAATGGAATTTATTATTAATATGAAAAGGAACTAAAATTAGTTGTGCTAAACTCACTAATTAACGCGTGAAGGCGCAATAATAGAATAATGTCCCACAGGAAAGATGAAACGCGAATTCCAAGTACTTTCAAACTTTATTCAGTTCATTCTCATCTGTGAGAAAATATTTGCTTATATATGAAACCAAGTGTGAGAAAGTGACTGTAAGTCACCTTTTCATATCCTTTATTGGATATGAAGTAGCGCAACGTTTCGATCAAAATGCCATCTTCAGGCTCTATATACGAGTAAGAATTCAAAATACATAATTTGAGTCAAATTACACACAAGTTTAAATTAAAGTTGAGTAATTTATGCCATTAAAATTATAGAATATAGTTAAACCTATCAAGTACATAATTTTTATGTAACAATAAAGATTGAGTAAATGATTAAAAAAACAAAAATACTATTCATTTATGGGAGAGAAGCTCTAAAATACTATAAAACAAGGTTTGCTGACCAAAATGTCGCGAGCTCTCACTATTTAAGATTTAAAACCTTACGACCTTCAAAACTGTCAATAATCACAGGACTCTATCATTCGAAAGAGAATGTAAAACAACATAAGGGTTTCAAATTTCGTTAGAATCAGCCGAATAGTTATGATGTCATTCCCAAATCAATATAATTCCAAAAACAAACCTTGGGAGGAGTTTGACAATTATATTATTCGAAAGAGAATGTAAAACAACATAAGGGTTTCAAATTTCGTTAGAATCGGCCGAATAGTTATGATGTTATTTCCAAAAGAAAATAATTTCTAGGCTAACCTTTGGAGAACTTTGGCAATTATATCATTCAAAAGAGATTGTAAAACATCATGAGGGTTTCAACTTTCGTTAGAATCGGCCGAATAGTTATGATGTTATTGTCAAAATAAAATAATTCATGGGCTAACCTTTGGAGGACTTTGGCAATTATATCATTCAGACGAGAATGTAAAATGACATAAGGGTTTTAAATTTGGTTAGACTCGGCCGGATAGTTATGATGATATTACAAAAAAAAGCCAAACGGTAACTGACCGACCGACATAGTGAGATGTAGAGTCGCCCGCGACTAAAAATTTAGAGAGAAGGAGAAGAAAAAGAATACGTAAAGGTACCTGGATTTTGCGATGTCCGAAATGAATATACGGTGTGAGGGGAACAGAGAAATCAGTTTCCATTGTTCGAGCGGTTATAGAAAATTGAAGAAGTTGAAGATGAATCAGAATCTGGTTGTGGCGTTAGCATTTTAATATATATATATATATATATATATATATATATATATATATATATATATATATATATATATATATATATATATATATATATATATGTATATATATATATATATATATATATATATATATATATATATATATATATATATATATATATATATATATATATATATATATATATATGTATATATATATATATATATATATATATATATATATATATATATATATATATATATATATATATATATATATACACGAGGGGCGGTCAATAAGTTTTGCGAATCGGTAGGGCAAAACAGAAGAAGGGGGATGGCTGTTTGTGGGGGTGTTAGGACCTGCAGCCGCACGCTCCTGCCTCGTCTATTTAAGAAGCAGTAGCTGATCGCAGATCAGTGATCAAAATTTTGACTAAGGAAGGCAAGAATACAAAAGAGATCGATGGAATAGGGAGTTCCGCCATGGTCGTGAGTCCCTTGAAGATGACCCCCGTCCAGTACGCTCATCAGACGTGACCAACGAGGACAATGTGGCCCGTGTGGAGAGGATGATCCTCGAAAATCGACGGGTGAAGGTCGAAGAAATCAAGCGAGAACTTGGAATATCACATGGAAGTGTTATGAACATCATCCACGGCAATTTAGCCATGGCCAAGGTCTCTACCCGTTGGGTTCCTAGGAACCTCACGCCCCATGATCGACTTCAACGTCGTCAAAGTCCACAAACCCAGAGTTGCACAAGCTGCCCTGAGCAAGTGCGGATTCGAGGAGCTCAACCTTCCCCCCTACAGTCCAGATCTGGCCCCTAGCGACTACTTTTTATTCCGACAGCTCAAGGCTGCACTGCGTGGACGCCGGTTTTGGGGACGATCAAGATGTCCAGCCCGCCATCCAGGAGTGGATTGAACAGCAGTCGGAAGATTTCTGGTTGTCGGGAATTCGAAGCCTCAGGGACAAGTGGCGCAAGTGCATTGAAGTCGAGGGTAGTTATATTGAAAAATAATAAAGCACTTTTCCTCATATCTCGTTTCCTTATATCCGAATTGCAAAACTTATTGACCATCCCTGTATGTATATATATATATATATATATATATATATATATATATATATATATATATATATATATATATATATATATATTTATATATATATATATATACATATATAGAGAGACAGAGATAGATAGAGGAGGGGGGGGGGGCATTTGGGACGAAGAGTTGCTTAGGATTCGATTCCAGAATTATGAAATCTTCAAGAGTTGTGATAGTTTGGCATTCTATTACGTGTTCTCTTATTTGTGGAAGCTCTTTTATCTTAAATATGTATCTTATCATTCTTATGCAGGTAGACTATGAGAACAAAAAGAGAGAGGGTGCTAACGTTAGTAGGGTGCTTTTCATTATATTTTCCAAAAATACACCTTGGCACGAATAAAGATAAGGAGTAAATCTACACCGTCGTAAAAGTGTTTGATCTTTACTTGTGGTAATAATGTTTCTCCAAAAGTTGTCAAAGAACGCTTTCATTTAGTGCTTTACCAATATACAAGGGAGAATGGAGCTGCTTTTTTTTTTATTAGGTGCGACTCGAGGTTCTGGAACTGGAGATGAGTATTTTACAACGGAGATTCCAGAAGCTCATAAGGTTTTTAAATCTAAACAACCGAAAGTTGGTTTTCTATAAACAGAAGCGCGTAAGTTATCCTGATCTTCTGATATTAAAATGTCCGAGGAGGCAATACTATTTTTATCATCTGTTTCCAGTGTAACTTTCATATTTGAGTGGAGCGAATGAATAAAAATTGCAACTTTAAAAACGTAAAAAGCAGTCAATAACAAAACGTCGATAATTTTTTTACAAATTCAGCCGAAGTAAGGTCAATGGTCAATAGGTCCATTGCTACTCCGTCTATTTGTTGACATATATAGCTAGAAATCTACATCTACTATTACCGGTACACATTTATCTACATGTATCAAGGATTTGTGGAAATTTCACTCGTGTAACCTAAGTGCTCCAATGAGGAAGTTAAACTATAGGAAGGATCTTGTACGCCAATTTTGGTTAGATGTAAAGAAAATGAGATAAGAGGAAAATACAAAAGGAATATAATAAATAGAATGCTATCACTTGTTTTCATAGTGGCAGTGAGCGAATAGTTTTACCAATTGCTGACATCGTTTTTGGTCCTTACATCGTGCAATAATTTCACCCTATTTTGTCCATTAAGTACAAATCTTCTTCCGTGCTTTTGTGAATTTAAATTGTATTTTTTTCGGAAAATAGTCAACCAATCGAATTTTAAAGCAATTTTTCGAACTACTTTGAAAGACGTTTTGGCACAGGACATTTTAGGCAGCAGTTAATTTATAACTGAAGAAGTCGTCTCCTTTAATATGCGCCTGAAAACATCTAAGAATTGGTTAAAAAAAAGTTTGAACTGCTTGAACTCCCCACTAGATGCTCGAAAACATGACTGGAATTATTTTAGTAAAACTACTGGGAATTTTACATATCATGTTGGAACGAAAGTAATTTAAGATATTCTAGAATAAAGTTTTAGATAATAATTTAAGTAGTGCCTCTTGCCATTGTTTATGAATGCTACAATAGGTAACTTATTCCTTTTCTTTCAGATTATAAAAATATTGTTCTTACTCTTCTTCGGTATTCATTCATATACCAACCCATCTAATGATAACTGGTCATGCTATATTATGAGTTTCGTAAAGGTGACAATGCAGGTACAGCGACAAAATCCATTGAGAGCACTTCTAGGGATGATGTATTAAATGAAAGAAATTGCAGGAGGTAATTTTCCCGTCTCTGAGGTGGGGATTTCTGTCTAAAAGAGGGACCAAAAGAAGTTTGTCCACAAAAGAACTTGATTCCGAGGTGGGGATTTCTGTCTAAAAGAGGGACCAAAAGAAGTTTGTCCACAAAAGAACTTGATTCCGAAGTGTTGGAATCTGTTGTCACAGCAAATCCTGTTAGAACTTCTAGGGAACTCACGGAACAAGTTAATCGCAACCCATACGACTATTCTACGCTAACTGAAAAGGATTGGAAAGGTTTCAGCGACGGGAAAATGGGTCCCGCACGAACTGTTCCCGGCAAATCTGCAACAGCGTGTTCCTTGCCATGAGTTATTGCTTTCACGATAGCTTCAGGCACCCTTTTTTGGCCACGCTCGTTACTGGTGATGAGAAATGGATCTTTTATCATAACGTTAAACGCCACCATTCCTGGATTAGTTGAGGAAGCAGAATTTCTCAATAACCGAGTGTATGGTGGGATATTAAAGGAATTGCCCATTACAAGCTATTAGACAACAATCAAACAATTAATCCCAATCTCTATTACAATCAACTTCGTCGTTTAAAAGCCTCTTTGTGCCAAAGGAGACCCTACTTTGTCAAAAGAGGGGTGTTGTTCCCATCACGATAATGCCCATCCTCACAAAACTCGAATGACCATTGACCAAAGATCATCCTTTGTATTCTCCCGACCTTGCTCCTTCCGTTTATTCCTTGTTTCGGGGATTACAGAACCATTTAGATGGTCTTAGGTTGTCATCCAGAGAAGAGAATGAAAATGAGTTGGATTCATATTTTGGATCAAAACCTAAAGTATTTGACAAGCGTGAAATTTATAAGCTCGTTGCTTCAACGTACTGTTTAGAACATTTAAAGATCGTCAGACTTGATAGAACCTTAATCTCACTCCAACACTACGGTATCTTAAATTTTCTCTAGGTCCAGATCTTTTCTACCATTCTGACTACCGATATTCATAAGTTTACGGTTCAAGACATTAATCTTTAGCTGCCATTTGTCGTACCGCCCCGAAATCGGTTCTAAATGAAGTTGCAGCGATTTCGTATCCACTTGTCTTTAATTTATCTGCAAATTCAGCAGATGTTCATATTAATAAACCATTGCTGGTGTCACTTGCAAATATCATAAATAGTACCGGACCCAAACGGGATCCTGGGAGAACACCAGAGGAAGAAGAGGGCCACTACGCTAACTTTAAATTCCCCCGTTGATAAAATAGCAGTTACATTTTAACCCCCAGGAGCAAGCATGCATTGGGGATTGCCATTGTCCTGTTACGCCGTACTTATCAACTTTATATCATTTAATCATCATCATCACTAACTCTATAATTTAAAGAGGGGATTTTTTTGAGTATTTGAATGATAATTTCATCTTAGTTTGGTTATGACTTATGTTTTTATATCAAAGTTATTTCTAATAATTCTTTTATAATATCAAAAAACAAAAAGGTAAAGTACAGAAATAAATATAAGTATCAAAATTTTGTGAATTTTTTAAAACCCAAAGAAAAATTATTTTTATATATCTTCTATACCTCTATATTTTAGCAATGTGATATTTTGAAATGAGGGGAAATTTAGTTTGGAGTTCCTTTTTAAAATTAATCCTAGTAGCGAAGCGCAAGCTCACCCCCCCCGTAGGGGGCAGTGGAAAAGCAATCGCCTGGTATTCCAATAAATCAATATTTAAACCTTTAAAGTTAATATAAATATTATTAATATATTAAATTTATTATTACGATATCATCAGTAGTATTAGTGTTGACCTTAATGGAGTAACACTATATTCAAACCATTGTAAACATTTTGTTCACAAAATAGGGAAGAAAACTAACGAGAGAATATCAGTAAGAGTGTCTTTGAAAGGGGTCTTATAAAGAATGGTGAATTTGGGGTAGCGAAAATGTGTGGAAGATAAATTGCCAATGTAATCCGAGGAGGACACTACTAGGAGAGACCGATAGGGCTTTGTAGTTATTTGTTTGATTAATAATTTGTCCCCTCTTTTTTCATTGTATCTTAATATCATTCCCCTTTATTGTTTTTTCATTTCACACTAGCTTATTTCCACACGAGATTTTTCTTGTGTATGGCCGCATTTGCCCATCTTTCTCTCTACCAGGCATACTCTCACACACACACACACACACACACACACACACACACATATACTAACTTCCTATTCCTACTATTGTCACGAGAATCCAACGCGGCACTTTTACAATCGTTCCGTGGCCTCGGCAGAGACAAACCCTCCACACTTACAGGATGTATACAGAATAAAAATACATATGTATATTCGCAGAAATATACATTTGGACACAGAGGCATTTGCAAACCGCGTACGGAATCCATACATTAAAATAAATCTACATATACACTGGCAAAGGCTATGAATGTACGAGTTGTATACACTGTCAAACTGAATACATCGTTGAAATGTAAACTCATACAGTCTGTATGTGCCGGCCTGCTACTATAACAAGATTTTCATCTCCACAGTAATATACTATTAGATTAAAAACCTGCAAATATTCTAGTGTGTACATAGGTGCGATCTAGCAGAGAGTTGTTTAGACACCAAATATTACGTTCATGCCGAGTGCAAATATGTATACTCGTACATAAGGCATAAACACAAAAACTATAAAGTGAGTGTCTATATTTTTGATTAGTCTTCGAGAGGAATTATTAAGCTGATAACTTCATGACTGAAAACCAAAGGGGCCGCATCGCTTTGTCCAACCGTGGCGTTGTATGAAAGAAAAGGGTTTGGCGAAGTTATCTCTGACAGAAGCTCTCGGATCAGTGTTTGATGGCAGTATATGTTGAGACTAGGACTAAAGGGACTCTCACATTCCCTCTCCTCACAAAGTTTCTGCCATAGATACCTTCGGTGGTTTTCTGTCCTTAGTAAAAGTGGATCATCAGTGATGATCTGACTCCCTTGTTGGCTCTCGATACCACCTCTTCAGCACGTGAAGGAAGGCCGAGGAAGCGCGTTAAAGCGTCTCTCGTCTACCGGGAAACCTGATTTCGTGAAGGTGTGGGAAAATATGTAGAAGAAACAGATCGAGTCCCCAAAGAGGAGATTAGATTACTTAGGGGTTTAGGAACTAGTGATGTGACAATTCACCTGAACTTTCTCTCTCCCAAAACTAAAGTCCCTGGGTTCCATTCTTTTGATATTTATCGATGTAAGATAAGCATTGCATGGGTAAAAAAACGCTAGTTGTGTAGAATTGGGTTGAAATTATCAATAAATCAAAGAGTGGCAACGTGAATCGATACCTTGCGGCACCAGTTACTGTTTAACATTTTCAAAAACCTTAACTTGACTAAAATCACATGGAAGTTCCTTTTCGAAGCAGTGCTTGGCTAAAAAACTGCCTCCCTCTACGAGTCTATTTATGTGGGTAACTTCGTCATCTAAGATCCATAGTTTCACCTCTCTATATCGATGTTTTCGACAGGTCGATTTGCATCACGCATAGGGATACAGCCGGCGTCTCTTCGTGAGGATATCATTTGATAGCTGGTTAATTGTCCAATAGTTTGGGCGAAAGAGGTAACAATCTGTAGATAATTAGGGATCAAGCTTGAATTATGCCATCACTGCGTAATCGAGAGTTTCTTGACAGTCTCAAGGACACGTTTTCCTTGTCTCTTTTAATGTCCTGAAAATGTTTTATTTTCTGACCTTTTTTCAAAGCCAAATTTAACTGTTTGTGTTCAATCTTCTCTCCCCAAAATGGAGAGGGAGGGGGGAAAGGGCAGCAATGTCTAGTGCTCAGAGTACTAAGGCAGAAATAACTGATTTTTTGAGAATGAAGTGAAAATGAATGAGTGTATGAACCGTATGGGTGTATGATTGAGGCTTCATTTCCTAATTCAAGAATTAAATTAATTGTTTCAAATTTCGTATTATAATTTTCCAAGACAAGTTTGAATCAACGCCCCCCCCCCAAGGTGGGTGAAGGTGGGAGTAGCAGGGTAATACCCCTCTGCTACCCTTGGAACCGGGAGGAATGGCACCGTTTTCCCGCCCCCATGTGTGCCTTGTAAGAGTGTGTCTCGTGTAGAAATGGTCCACTATGCAGGAGCTATATATCTTCGAAGCATTTCCACTTCCTCGTCTTCACTTATTTTGCCGATCTCTCATTACAAAGGTTTTCAGGGATATGCTCTCGTTGGTCTTTTATTTAAATTAGTAAAAAACAAGATCAACAGACCTAAGTCGCGTGCTCTCAATTATTTCAATATTTCGAGAAAAAAATAATTAACAAACGTATTATCAATTATCAAACATATCACGTGACCTTACGACCTTCAAAGCTTTCAAAAACAGATTGAAAAGTAAAATGGTTACCTACCATTCGACCGACGGACCGACTAGTATTATATGGAGTCAGGTGCCGGCGACTAAAAATCTATATCAACGTCATGAAAGTGATAGGCCTGACAACCAGGCGCCTAGCATCTCTTTGCAACCCTCCTACACTACTTTCTCTTTTCACCACTTGTCTATTTTCGTCTATCTACCCACACACACTTTTTTTTCCCTACATCCCCATACCAACTTACTTACACGCATTTGTAATTTGTAAATCAACGTCATTGTAGAAAAAGCGAACACGTCGTCTACATATCTTCGAGATCAGAACGCGAGGCGACTGTTCCATGAGCAAATTACTTAAAACAGCGCCAATGGGAGATTCCATTGGGTTGGGACCTAATTTTTGTTTAAAATAAGAACTGATAATTTGAAATATGTATTTGAAAAGCAAAGTTTAATTAATATAGTAAAGTTATCAATGTTAGGTAAAGGAACACTTAAACCATCCTGAGAAAAACTCGTATCTTTGAGGTCTACATAAGTAAATAATGAAGACACATAAAAACTTATTCATGTTTTATTAGATAAATTAATTCTTTTGATCTTTTCAATTAAATTAATTAAGTTCATTTGACATATGCATCGATCCCCAGGATTCAAAAACTGTTCTAAATGATTCGAAAGTCATTTTGCGAGTTGCTCATACAGCAGACGGAGACCTTTCTTATGAACTTTCGGTTAGCTATAAATATTCTAGGAGATTAGTTAAATAAACAGTGATTTTTTTTTAAACAAGGTCAGGGAATTGATTTAGTATCGATCATCTCCTTTTTTTTCAATTGATCTTCGAAGTTTTTAGTGTCTTAAAAGTTTGATGTACGTGAACTAATCTTCCAAAAGATGCGGTACCCATTTTTATGATCTAGAAATAACAATATCATCGTTGTTACTGAGGAAGAATCAATTTAATACAAACGAGGTTTCGATATATATGACACCATCTTCAGCTGTATAATGAAAAGGCTGGACGCACAAACATATATATATAAATATATATATATATATATATATATATATATATATATATATATATATATATATATTTATATATATATATATATATAAATATATATATATATATAAAAGCCGCAGTTCTGTTCCTTAACAGAAAGAGCTTGGTTACACAGGCACCTCTGCGGGGGTGCGGCCTACGGCCTTATTTGCTAATCTTAACCGCTTTTTTTAATCCCCTTTATAGACTCTATTTTAACACCCTGAACACCCTTTTCTTCTTCTTCTTCTTCTTCTTCTTCTTCTTCTTCTTCTTCTTCATCTACATCTTTCTCTTCTTCTTCATCTTCCTCTTCTTCTTGTTCTTCTTCATCTTCATCTTCTTCTTCATCTCCATCTTCATCATCATCATCTTCATTTTCATCATCATCATCATCATCATCTTCTTCATCATCATCTTCATCTATAACTTCTTTATATTCTTCTTCTTCTTCTTGATCTTTTTAACTATTTCAATCCTTTGAATTTCCAAAAAACCCGAAGTCATTTGTAAAAAACATTTATAAATTTTCAAAAAATCCCCATCTTAAATTATAGAGTTATATATATATATATATATATATATATATATATATATATATATAGATATATATATGTATATATATATATATATATATATATATATATATATATATATATATATATATATATATATATATATATATATATATATATGCTAAGACAGAAACGAGAGAAGAATAGGTGGTGGAGGCGATGGAGTACGAGAATAGACTCATAGGAGATAGGCAAAGTTTAGAGAGAGGAGAATTTTGTTATAATTTTAGATGCCAATTTGTGGCTTAATGAGTTTTGGGATAAATTTGATGAGATTTAAAATTCCCTCAGACGTATTATGATTTAGTAATTATTTCATTAATCTTAATTATATTATCTCTTTTATAATAGTTATCAGATTTGTTTACGAGCTTGGTATTATTAAGATCTATTTCTTGTTCACTAGAGACCATAGCCTCTCTTTTTATCTTTCCCCGATGTTTGTAGACGAGTTTACTGAAATTTCCAATTTTACCCATGTAGGATTTTTAGCAAATTTTACATAGAATTAAATACACTCTCGATAATTCATTATGTGGCTTCCACTTAAAACCCCCCATTTTTTAATGATGTGATTATATTTAAAAAAAAAACAACATTTATATTGTTCTTTAAAGCAAAATCCTTTAGTTTCAAGAGTTGTTCAGCGAATCATTAACATTATACTAAATATATTTTCTCTGCAATGGCACATTTTAATAAACCATTACGGCTACATTAAATTAATTTAAGTACAAATATTAAAATTAAGGGAATTTAGAAGAAGACAGGAACTGTAAATGCGATATGCTCTCAAAAATTGGGATAAAAACAATAGATCCTAATGAATTTATCATCGCACGAATAGGATATATATATATATATATATATATATATATATATATATATATATATATATATATATATATATATATATATGAATGCAATTTCGGGCAGAAAAAATGAAAAAGTGCTTTCAAGTACTTTCAAACTTTATTCAGTTCATTCTCAAGGATAACTACAAGAGAAAATAATATAATAAGGGTATATATATATATATATATATATATATATATATATATATATATATATATATATATATATATATATATATGAGCTAGTAAAAGATAAAGGACCGCTTCTAAGACAAGAAATCACCAATGATGAAGTAGGAGATGGATGAGTAAATTCACATTAAGATTTAGCTATAAAAGGTAGCAAGGTCAAAGCGAGGGGGAGAAAGAGTCTAGAACAGGGCCAAAAGGGTTAAAACTTAATGGATTAAGCGATAATCTAAAGAGGGATATTAGGAGAGACACGAGAAGTAAACAGAAACGAAGGGGAAAGGGACAAGGAGAGAGGAAGAGAAATAAAATAATGTAAATACCAAATCAATGCAATAATTAAATTGGCACATCGGGTTCCCATAAAAATGAAAATTGCAAAAAAAAAAGAAAATTAGGAACATAAGTCAAAGCTAATTTCTTTAAGAATGAATTTTTCATAACATCATCAATTTTAAAAAGGCAAAAGGGGAAATGTTAAAGTTATTAAATTAGCTTTGACTTATATTATCATCATCATCATCATCACTAACTCTATAATTTAAGAAGGGGATTTTTTCGAGTATTTGAATAATAATTTCATCTTAGTTTGGTTATGAATTATGTTTTTTTTATCAAAGTTATTTCTAATTATTCTTTTATAATATCAAAAAAAAAAGGTGAAGTTAAGAAATAAATATAAGTATAGAAATGGGACTAGAGGGCTGATGCCCCCCTCGCCTAAATTTCAGACCCGTTTATACTTTTTTTAAAGCTCTACTTGTATTCTGCTATTCAGAATATATAGAATATATACCCCCCAAAAATTAACCTTTGGGATCGAATGTATCTTATATGATACATGTCTAAAATACAGGTAAATTTTAAGAATAATTATTAATTTTAGTATTTTACCTAAGCTCACGTCCCAAAACTACAATTCGTAGTTTTCTGATGAATGGGAAAAAAAATCGGGTGTGAGAGTGTTCGTGCTCACTCCTGTGTGAGTTACTGTCATTTATTATCAATGCTGTGTAAAACTACTCAGAGGGAGCAATTCCGGTTAGCCCCCCCCCTCCCCTCCAAATTGTTATCTTGGATCCGCCACTGGAAATGGGGTTTCATTTCTTGAGTTAATTTAACGTTATAAAAAATATTTCTGATAATGAAACGCGGCTGCGATGAAACGAAAAAGCGTTGCACCAACAACAATTCGGACCAAATTGAAGATCTTTCAGTCATTTCAATCGAATTGAGATCAATGGAAACGATTCTCTGATGAGAAAAAGAATTGAACATGAAACTAAAATCAATCAAACTGATCTTGAAAACAAAATGCAATCAAAGTAATGGGTAACCAAAAAATCAACTAGACGCTTCAAAATCACAGAAGGAAAATCTGCTAAAAAGATATGGCTACTTTTCTGGACGACCGCGAAGATGTAATTTACTATTCTTTCTCATAGCAATTTAAAACAAAGATTGCCTAAGAAAGTCGAAGAAAGCTTCATCAAGGCGTCACTTTTCATTGGGAGAACTAAAAAAAAAGCATTGTTAAACTTGATTTGAAATCGCATCTTTATAAGATGCACACCCGGCTTCAAATCATCGAATCTGATTTTCCTCGGCGAATAAGATTCGTGGAATAAATTCTCCATCAATCTGATCATGGTTTTTAGTCGCATGCGACTATATATCTCACTATGTCGGTCGGTCTCCGTTTTGCTTTTATTTTGTTTTGGTGATAACATTGTAACTATTCGGCTGATTCTAACGAAATTTGAAACTCTTCTGTTGTTTTACATTCTCTTTCGAATGATATAATTGCCAAAATCCTCCCCAGGTTAGCCCGTGAATTTAATTTTACAATATCATAATATTCGGCCCATTCTAACGAAATTTGAAACCCTTATGTTGTTTTACATTCTATTTCGAATGATATAATTGACAAGGTCCTCTCAAAGTTAGCCCAGGGCTTTTTTGGCAATAACATTATAACTATTCGGCCGATTCTAACGAAATTTTAAACCCTTATTTCGTTTTACATTCTCTTTCGAATGATATAATTGCCAAAGTACTCCCAAGGTGAGTACGGGAATTATTGAAAGTTTTGAAGGTCGTAAGGTCATAAATCAGAATAAGTGAGAGCACGCGGCTTTGGTCAATAGAATGTGGCGATTGTTGATGAGGCAACATTTATTTTTATGGTTGGAAAAGTGAATAACCATAATGTTTGACAGTATGCACAGACGAACAACTCTTTGACCGCGCTATTTGCAAGGAGGTGTGTTCTGTGCATTGGAATACGCGAACTGGCAGTCGCATTGGTCCGTTGTTTCACGACAATAACATGAAAGGGAATCTCCGCCTGATCATGATTAACAAATGAATAATTCCGGAACCATACCGCAATTATTGCCATAGATTCGAGACATGGATGGATTCAATATGGCGCTACGGCACAGAAGCAGATTGCGGTGAAAGAAAGATTCACAGAAATTTTCAACACTCATTTAGTTGAGTGGCCCTGACTTAAAAACATTGTGATTTTTTGTTCTTTAGGGGACATTAAAAGAATAAGGTGTACTCGACCACACCTGAAAATGTAAACCAATTGAGTGAAAGAATAACGGTTGACGTTAACTTGCTCAAGGAAAATCCACGATTAATCGAAGCAGTTTGGCGAGCAGTGAGACCTAAAGATCAGCTCTGCTTTTGCAGAAAAATGGAGAGCGCGAGGAAGGGAAACCGACCCTTAGGAATGCATGTTTGCTATTTTTTTCAATGGAATTTATTATTATTGGATCCTAATAAATTTAGTGTTCAATTCAATGGTTATGACATTTGATTAATTCCCTCGCCTTGCGCAAACGTAATTTTGGTCATCATTAACAACGATGCAGCTACAATGTTATTAAAGCGAATTTGATGAAATTTTACAATTTATAGAGATTTTTTCATCCATCTATTTTGTATAAAGGTTTAACCACTGTAGGTAGCTTTAAATTGCCGTTCCTATAGCCATATCAAACCTCTTGGACACTACATCGGTCACGGCTGGGGAACGTTCTTCGACCCCGTTAAGCAAGAGGTTGTATGTAAGAAACCAATGTAAAAGCCCTAAAAAAAACAACCCCTGCTTCAGTTGGCTATTTTAGCCATCTTGTATTCAAAGGACACAGGATTGTTTACACCCACACGTGTGGGCAAGACTGAAGGTTAAAATAGCCAAATAATACAGTTGACTGTACCAGGAGCGTCTTCTAGGTGTTCTCGATGTAGTGCCAATGAGTTTTACCGTTGTTATAGCAACCGAAAACATAGTCACGTTTATACAATGAAAAAAATTACAAATATCTTTTTTATTATATTGATTTAAAGTTCGGTTCGCATTTCCGTGGGACATTGAGGTACAACATAATGAAGTTGTAGGTAAAATATTACAGTACGGAATTGAAAACCTTTTGATTACCTGGGTAAATATACCATAGAGTGCACATAGCCCAAATAATGAGTGGAAGGTCCTGTAACTTTCCCTCACCTTTCCCTAGACCGCAACTGGCATATAAATGAGTCAGACTGGTAACTAAGGATACCGATTGATACCAGTTACTGATTGCTAATAATTTTCTACAACAGGGTGGTACGAATAATTTAGACATAGGTTATTATTGGAATGCACGGGTAAATTTAGTTATCACTTTGATTATAAGTGATCAAGCTTTTTTCTATGGATATAGTTATTTGGCTGAATTATATTTTGTTACTCGAATTAAATTATAGCACTGTACCACCACGTAGGAGAGTTGCGTGCTCAAACCATTGCCGTCGTTACTGCGAAGTGAATCGGGAAATTGAGGCAAGTTGATGATGATCGAGGCGGTGAGAAAGAGAAAATTGCTCGTTCTCTCTGGATGAAAAAAATCGCCTGGAAATTTGGATAAAACTTAACAATGGCGGAAGACGTTTATTCGGGTGATGGTTTTGATCCCAGGGTTCAAACAAGATCGGGGGCAGGCAAAAAGCTGACCTACCGTGCGAATGCCTCATTGACCAAATTGGGGCAAAACAGGAAACTCAACGGGGTCTTTTTGTTCCCTAGCTATGCATGTGCGTGTCTGTGCTAGTTTATGGGACATAAAGGAACGAAGCCCCACATTTTGAACATAGGAAGATAAAACTTGTAAACAAGAAACCCGAATAAGAACACAAACACAGATGGAAGATATAGTAAATAAGGCTAAAAGTCATAAAGAGAAAATGGGAAAGACATACTAAAAATAACGATAGATAAGGACAAAAGAAATTTTAAATTCGACATCTTTAGACATAAAAAAACTCAGAAGATAACCTCGTAGAACAGGCCTGGACAAAGTATGGCCCGCGATCAGATATGTTAAAATATTTAAATTTTAAATAAAGGTAAGAAATATAATATTTAAAAAAAATATTTATTCTATTAGTTTATATATGTTGTTTCTACGATAGTTTTATGTTTTATTGAGTATAGCCCTCGACCTTTTGCCAAAGTCAAAGAGTAGCTTTCTAGTTTATGAAGTTTGCCTCCACGTGTCGTAGAAGGTTGAAAGATGAATTTTGTTCGATTGTAGGATTCACCTGATAAATTCCAACACTTCATATATACTAAAACACTAACATAGGTATTCCGAAATAAAGTACTTATACACTTTGAAATAAAAAGCAAGTTAGCTGGAAAACAGACAAAAAGTATTGAAAAATTGTCATAAAAATGTAGAAATAAATAAAAGTAGTCAAAGTTGGGGAGGAAGCGCATTTTACATGATGGTAGGACACGTGGTGGATAGGAGGAGGAGGAATCTGAATTAAGAGTGCGGAAACATTTTAGGAACCGAGATTTATAAATGCACAATGAAACACGACCACGGGTATTTTGGGGGAAGGGGTTTTTAAATTATCAATAGATGCTACTGTTTTACAATTTATCGAGTAGTTTTATTGAGGAAAATCTTAGTATAATTTCCACACGAGAACATAAACAGATCCGAAGTCAGCGACCCCTATTCCCAGCTCATTCCCCATAATTCCCATCTGGGGTATTTGAATTCAAAGAAGCCGTACGTAGGATCTTGTCTCGAAAGGGATTCTTTTCTTATAATTAAAATTCGTAAAGGATTTTTGTTATTGAAAATTAATATGAAAATAAACTTTTTCAAATCATTTGCAATGTCTTTCTTTAAGGGGCAGTTTAAGAGTCCAATATCAGGAAAGATCAATAAGTGTTCTTCGTAACAGCTGGAGCTTTCAATTTGTGGTGGTATAGGTGAAAAGATTTACCTTGAAATATGTTTTAGCACAAGGGCTACTGGGAAATTGATACCGTTGAGAAATTTATGTAAATATTCAATTTAATTGTGATTTAGGCACGAAAAAGTACGAATCCCTAAAAGAATAAAATGGCCCTGTTTTTTACACGCTGTTCTGAAATTGAATTTCTTCAGCAAATTCAGCCAGCTTCCTATTCGTCAGATTATCTGTCATTACATTTTTTTTACTTTCACTATGTCACTCTATCCAATTTATTATGTACCTGTTTATATGAATCAAATCTTTACTATTGTCATGTGGCTTATTTTAATATCATTGTTTTAATTTTTGATTTGTTGCTTGATTTTTCCGCCCACTTCTTTCAAGTTTGTGTTTGCGTTTTAATTTGATTCCTTAAGTTAATGCGTCGACGTTTCTTGTCCCGTTTTCTTATATTAACAATTGTGTTAGTAGTAAAGAATTTCCTCTCTTTAGAGTTTTAATCATTTATATTCTGTAATTCTTTAGTTGCCTTGTTTATTTCATTTAATTATTTGTGGAATTATATTTATTATAATGTTTCGTTCATTCCAAACTCATTCATATAACGGAATGATCGAAACAAAGCTAACACGAAGAATGACCTTAAGCAACGGTGCCCCCAGGACACATACGTTAGAAAAGGCACGGAAAACAACTGAACCGGAAGTCACTTGAAGAGAACACAGAAATCTTAGCACACGCTCCAAACCGACGACAATTGTTTATATTAGAGGCCATATGCATCAAGGAAAAGCAGCCGAAATGAAATATTCAAACAAATTCGCGATTTATCTTGCCTTCCCCATATTAATCCTCTGACCATTATAGAGTCTCAACCATTTAAAGAAATTCCATTCCCTATAAATATGTTCGTATAAATTTCAACACAACTAATCACATATATAAAAGCTCTGTATCTTATTCCCTAGTCATCAGACTCTGATCTTCCGACGATCTCGTTTCGACTCCCTGCTATCTTCCTCATACAGGAGGCAAGGCCAAGAGAAAATTACATCGACGCCTCTCACTGAGAATAGTGATTTTCTACAAGCTATACCGTAGACGGTATAATCTCGAGAGTCGATTACGAGATTCAGTAAGCCTCTCGCCCCCCCCCCCCCGGAATACAAATTCCTTTATTTCCCTGGCTCGTCGTAGTAGTATGGCGTGCTAAACCCTCCCCTATCCCTGCCCCGCCGTAACTTGGCTCTGTGAATGTGACTCTACACATAGAGCTCCGTTGCAACTATGCCGTTCTACTTAGAAAGAGCATAATTGCAAAATTTGGGGAAAGGAGGTCTGAGGCTTAGCCCGCTGCGGAACCCCAAAAAAGGAGCAAACCTGGATTGGGACTTAGTTACCAACGCGGGGAGGATTAATACCGTACCCTGCGACACCGCCCAAGACCACAAAGGGAGACACTACCGGCTCTGTGAGATGTCGGACGTAACTGTGAAATACCTAGGAGAGGGGCGGCACCCCAACTGGATCAGTTGATTCGGGCTTCAGTCATTATTAAGTCCGCCATGTTTTTACACGCTCTGAGGAGCTCAACCAGGTCCATACTCACTCATTAACCATCAACACATCCGAGTCATTTTCAAGGCCCCAAACACCCAAACAATTACATGCCTATTGCTCTATTAGAGCACCTAGGCGAAATACTCGAACGTATGATCAACTGCCGACTACGGGATTACCTGGAAGAGAGGGACTGGTTCTCCCCCCCCCCACCAATATGGGTTCAGAAGGGGCCGGTCTACTCAGGCGGCTGTGACCATCGTTCATGACAGAATACAGAAAAAAACGCCAGGTACATCAAAAGACACTCCGTCAGCAAGGACGTGGAGAAGGCCTTTGATAAGGTGTGGTACGAGGGACTCCGTTGGAAACTTGCCAACAATACGAAGTTACCTCTCTGCACCAGAAGGTTCCTCTCGCACTACTTCACTGAACGGAGATACCACATAAAATACAATAATACCCTCTCACATCCCTTTACATCCACGCTCAGGCGTTCCCCATGGTAGCGTACTAATACCCACACTTTACATCATGTACACAAACGACACCCCACGCCCACTTGAAAACTGCTGTCACACATACACAGTGTCCTACGCCGATGACGAGAACATTCTCGCCAGCGGCCGTGGACCGACGAGATCGCGCTCCACGCACAAATAATACTAGACGCAAAGACAGAATACGGGGATAAATGGCTGATTGCCCTGAATCCTCAGAAGACACAGATGACACTCTTTGGCACAAGAGATCGCTTCATACATAACCTACAAATCTTCTAACACACACCAGACATGAACCACCTAAACCCAACAAGGCTCGACTACACACAACATACAAAAATCCTTGGGGTAACTTTTGACAAGACCCTCAGGTTCAATATACACCAGAACATAACACAAGCAAGAGCCGAACGCACAAACACAATATTGCACAGGTTCTCTACCCTGCGGGCAAAAAACTTCAGTTACACCTACATATATAAAACACTCGTGCGACCTCTTCTCGCGTACGCCCCACTGTCACTCGTAGCTGCGAGTGCCACGTGGCAGCAGAAGGCTCAGCGCATTCAGAACTCTGCTCTGAAGCGCGCTTGCTGCTCTCCCTTGTACACGAGAATGTACACACTACACAACAACAACAAATTAGCACCCCTTAGTACATATGCTTACAACAGACACAAAAGAACTCGGGAAACTCGCCAGAAACCCCAAATACACCGCTTTACACTCAAGAGGGTATGTTGCGATGACACCGCAGCCCATGACTACCCGAAACCCATACCGTTCTTCGCATAAGTTAAGAGCATCATGAATAACGCGTTTCTAACTAAGCAGACACGATCTCTTCCTGACCACCTTCCAACCGTCGTCCAGTCACGAACATCTCGAGACCCACCCAACCACACCACGCATCGGTGTCTAGCCACCGACCTATCAACTCTTCCTATCCCCTCTCAAGTTATTTCCGCACCCTTTTCCTCTACGACTGCCTGTTCACCTGTGTTACACAGTGATCCCTCTCTGTCCTTTCCTTGCACATCATTCATTCATTCATTCCCTAGTCACAACTGTTTAGCCTTTGAAAATGATATGTGTATATATCGAAACGCGTCAGGCCAATAAAGAATCTCGTTTTGTTTTGAGAACCAGTTTTATGCCCTCGTGCGTCACGACTTTCTAATGAATTTTGGGGAACTAATTCACGGGTTAAGCCAAGACCAAAAGCGGAATATAACACAAATCGAGACACTCGAAAAGAAAACAATTAACAATAAGTTAACAGTCACCTTCAATAAAATATGTTACGAAGAAAATCTACTGCCCAACTATACGAATATATATATATATATATATATATATATATATATATATATATATATATATATATATATATATACACAAAGTCATGGCCAAAAGATTCAGTGACTAACGCATATATTCTTTTTCATTCGTTTTTAAAGCTTACGTGATAGAATAAATTATTCTCATATTTAAAATATTGAAGGTTTATTAAAAAAAACAGCATTTCGTAAATAATATGAATAAAAGATTAGATTCCTTCGCTGAATTCAAAATCACGCTCTCTTCCGTTCCTGTAGGAAATGAATTTTAGTCCCTTGTGATTTGCTATTCGGCCAAAAAAGTAAAATTATGAAAAATAAGGGTTAATTAGATGAAAAATAAGAATTAATTAGATGAAGTCTAATTATAAACTAGTTTAATTTTTTTTGTAAAAATAAAAGTTTGAAACTTTTTCACTGGCAGAAATGGTTCTTTACAAAGGAATGTCGTATAACCATTATTGTTTTGCACCGAAGTGGTCTGAAATGAAAGGAGAGAGTTACTAGGGGAATTGCATCAAGGATACTAAGGGAATTGCATCAAGGATCCCCATCTTTAGGAATAAAAAAATGATTTTAAACAGCCTGGTTACAATACTGTGAAGAAGTCTTTTGGGCACCCAAGAGCACTTCCTATTAAGGCCGCGGCTCAACGATCAAATTGCCTCTGCTGTCAAGCCTAAATGGATGTTAAATAAAATTAAGTATTATATTGGCATTAAAAACGGCGTTTATAGGAAAATAAAAAATGGTGAGGTTCAATTAAGACAGAGATATAATGAGCTAAATCGGGACCTTAAATAGTTAATTATGGTAGCAAAGCGAAATTATGAAATTGGCAAATAAAGCAAAAGAAGATCTCAAGAGCTTCTTTCAATTATGCCGAACAAAGAATAGAAATAAAATTGGCCCACTTAAAACTACTGATGGAGAGTTAGTGAGTGATTGTGATGCCATGGCTAGGATGTTAAATGAGTATTTTCTTTTATTATTTACCCTCAAGGATACTCTTATAGTACCTGAGGAAACCTTGATCTTCAGAGGTAATGATAAGGAGAAATTATATATTTTAATTACAAAGGTGATGGTGTCAAAAGAAGAATCAAATGATGAGGGTTTTCCTAGAATTTTGAAGAAATCTAAAGATATGTTAGGTGAGCCCCTAGCATACCTGTTTAGAAAATCGTTAGATACTAGCATTGTACCAACGGCATGGAAGAAAATAACGTGATACCTATATTTAAGACGGGGGTAAAACAATTGTCTAATTATCGATTAGTAAGTTTGACGTTAGTAGTGCGGAAAATAATGGAATCTATAATAGCGTAATCTATTAGGGATCACTTTAGATAAACATAATTAATTAATGAAACTCAACACGATTTTAATAGGGATAAATCGTGTTTGACTAATTTACTGTCCGTTTATAGAAAGGTGTATGGGGCTGCCGATAGAGATGAGAATTACGATATTGTTTAATTGGATTTAGTAAGGTTTTCGACAGGATAGCACACGTAAGTCTTTGGAATAAAGTTGAAGCATGAGGGATAGATAGACGCACTTTTAGGTAGATTCAATCATGGCTTACTAACAGACAGCAAAGAGGTAGTATAGACGAGATTACTAGTGGGGTTCCTCAGAGGTCAGTGTTGGCACCGGTGTTATTCTTGATTAATATTAATGATATTGACTCTGGTATAAATAGCGACGTGAGCAAATTGTCGATGATACTAAGTTAGGTACGATTATAAGGTCTGACTCTGATGCTGATCTATTACAACATGAATTGACCATACTATCCCAATGGGCAATATAGGAAAATGGAATTTGACATGAGCAAGTGTAGTGTAATTAGTATAGGTAGGTGTAATCCACTGAATAATTATAAACTGAATGGGAGAGTTTTAGGAAGGTCAGAATGCGAAAGAGACTTAGCTGTCCTGGTAAGTTCTGACCTCTGGCCTAGAAAACAATGCAAAGGTGCTAGGAATAAAGCTATAGAGTATTGGGGTTTATTGGGAGGAGTGTAAGTAATAGGAGTGCTAATGTCATTCTGAAACTGTACCTGGCATTAGTTAGGCCTCATCTTGACTATGTGGTGAAGTTTGGTCACCATATTATAGGATGCTTATTCGGTTTGCTTGAGTCTGTGCAAAGAAGGATGACTGAAATGATTCATGGGTTGAGGGGATTACCTTATGGTGAAAGGCTTAGGAAACTAAATCTAGATATATTAGAAAGGAGAAGAGTTCGAGGAGACTTGATTGAAGTGTTCGAGTGGGTAAAAGGTTATAATAGGGGCGACAAAGGTAAGGTTCATATTTCTAGTAAACAAGATAGGACACGTAACAATAGGCTTAAGCTAGACAAGTGTAGATTTAGGAAAGAGATTCATAAAAAGAGGTTTACAAATCGAGTGGTAGATGAATGGAATAGGTTCACTAGTCATGTGATAGAAGCGTCCTCCCTGCAGAATTTTAAGTATAGACTGGGTAGATTTATGGATGAGGATGCTAGGTAGGACTGAGCTGGGTAATGGGAACAGGAGAATGCCTCGTATAGGGTATTGATTAGCCTTTTGCAAACTCCTTATTATCTTATGTACTTAGGTATGAACGTTTCACCGGGAACAGTGAGGTGGAGAATTTGGGACAAAGGAGTTAAGTCGAGAAGGGCTGCGAAGAAGCTTCATCTTACCAGGGAAGAACTTTACGGAGAGGCTCCACTTTTGTATGAAAAATAAAGAATGGAGTGTTTGAGACTGGACCAAAGGGTTCATCAGCACCTTTTCTCAACAGGTTAGGACAAATTTGTGGATGATGGTTCACCTTCTCACTAAGCAAAAGCAATAACAAAGATTTGGGCTGAAAATAACATCGAAAATTTGGCACCTTTGCCCTGGAAATCGCCATATTTGTACACAATAGAGAATTTGTCAGCAATAATCAAAGTAGAGGATTAAAAACAGAATCTATCCAATTGTGAGTAGTTGCAGGGTTTAGTGAGCAAAAAATGGAGCAATATAATTCAAGATATCATCACAAATTTGGTCTCCACCATTACAAAAAGAATTAAAACATCCCTGAAGAAGAAGGGACAGCATTGTTATCATTGACTTCTCGTCTAAATTGATTGCATTTATCAATAAAATTGGCTTAGGCTCTATTTTATTTCTATATTTCACCATTAAGTTATGCTATAAATATTCTAAAAGATTCAACAATTGATTAGTTCCATCAATTTTCTTATATGAATAGATATAGTATTCTCAAAACATTTGGCCATGATTATATATATATATATATATATATATATATATATATATATATATATATATATATATATATATATATATATATATATATATATATACACGACTTCACCGCAGAAAAGAGAAAACGGAATCATTTTTCTTCGGAAATATATATTTCTTACTTCGAAAAAATCCGAGCTGGGGGATTCGAACCATGCACATTGAGGCAGCGATCAACCGCTTTGATCTCAATTAAACCTAAAGGGCGATTTAATTGAGATCAAAGCGGTTGATCGCTGCCTCAATGTGCATGGTTCGAATCCCCCAGCTCGGATTTTTTCGAAGTAAGAAATATATATTTCCGAAGAAAAATTATTCCGTTTTCTCTCTTTCCTCCGGTGAAGTTGGATTTATTTCATCATTCTCTCGCGCTCATGATATATATATATATATATATATATATATATATATATATATACACTCACAAAATAGCACGTGAGGTTAGCAGTGAATATAATGTTTCGCAGGAAAAAGGAAAAGGTGTTTCCGAATACTTTCGAACATTATTGAGTTCCTTATAAAGTAAAAATAGAAAACAAATTTATATATCAAGGTTATATAAATAAGAAAGACAAAAATAAAGCAGCGCATTTAAGCCAAGAAGTCACTAAATACGCAGGAGGTTAGGAAAGGAAAAATCACATCGAGATTTATGAGGAGCAAGAAGCCAGATCAAACGAAATAGCACCAAAAGGGAAGAACAAACAAAGCCACAGGCAATAAAAAGATTAAGGGAAGAAGAGATAGCATAAAGAAAAAGAGATTAGGGTAACACTAGAAGCAGCAAAATGGACGGACAATGAGGGAGAGAGAGAGAAAGTAACAAAAACAAAGTATTTAAATACAAATACAATGGAATAATTAGAATAACCAAACTTGCTAACGATAACTGAATAATAAAAACTTCATTATCCCGTCGGGGCACCTCGTCCAAGGGTAAAAAGAGCTTGCCAGTGACTGTCATTCTGTTCTTTGTGTTCATTATATGAGCCAATAAAGGGGCTTCGTCCATGATTGAACGAGGCGATTGTCAGACTGATCTTTCGGTGACTTTTCTTTAAGTAGGATTTTCATCATTTATATATTGTGAGGTGGATGGAAAGAGGGGGGGCATGTGGTTAGGTGTGCCAGGGGAAGTGAAAGGGCGGGAGCCCACTTTTCATGTTAATTTCGGCGCTTTTTTGTTTAGGGGACGCAAAGCAAAAATGGCTGGTGACGTCACCAGCCAGAAAGATCGACTGGTCACTGTGACTCCATAATAATATTCTGCTTCGCTCGGACTTGGTTCAGTAAATTTATAAAAACACAAGAAATTTCTATGCTTTAAAATAATAAATTTTTGCTGCTATTTTACTTTTCATTTTCACTAAATCAAGTTCAATCGGTCCATTGCATTTATTTTTTAGGTTAAGGTTAGGTTAGGTTAAGGTTAGGTTAGGTTAAGGTTAGGTTAGGTTAAATAACCAAAGAAGTACCCAAATCGGGAGTTTTGTCTTTATAAGAAAAACGCGTTTTTAAGCTATTCATTCACACTTGTGGGTCACAGGGCTGTCTCACAGGCAGCCACCCTGGTGACGTCATCAGTCATTTTGGTTTGTGTCCCCTAAACAAAAAAGCGCCTTAATCTCTTTTAATCCTGTTTAATTATAATAATTCCTGTCCTTTATAATCCGTTCTAATAATTTAATCAATATTATTTTTACAGACACTTCTAATCCTTTTTAATCTGTTCATTCCTTTTAATCCTCTATGAACATTTTGATCCCTTCTTAACATTTTAATCCATTACATTCATTTCAATCCTTTTAATAACTTTAATTACTTGTAATCATTTTTATGCCTTTTAATCCTATTTAATTATAATCCTTTAATTAACTCTAAATTATCGTTAATCGTGTTGATCCATTTTATTTTTTTATCCCATTTAATCTATTATTCTCCCTTAATCATTTTAACCTTTAATCCTTGTTGATCCTTTTAAATATTTTTTTTGTGTTAATCTCCTTTATCATTTTAATTTTTAAATATCTTACTTAATAATTTTAATATTTTTTTAAATTTAAATCTAATCCATTTTAATCGTTTTACCTACGGCTTCCATTCGGTCATCTAGTCACTTTAATCCTTTACTATCCTTTATAATCATTTTAAGTTAATTTTAATCCATTGTAAATCTTTTGTTCGCGTCTTTTCTATTCAAATTTAGTAATTTGAATTCTTTACTCTTCTTTTCCTTTTGTTAAATCAATTTTGATTAATTTTGATTCCCCTTTTCCTACGTCTCTTTTAATCCCCTCATTTTTAATAATTTTTACTTACTTTCCTCCTAAACCTATCCTTTGCGATTGAGCGCCTCTTTAACACTCCTTCATTCACTTTCTTTCTCCTTCATCCACAATAAAAAAGATGCAAAATGAAGAAGGGTAATTACAGGCTGCCATGCAACATTTTCGGCCTAATTCTTACATCTGCAATCACCATTAATCCCCCCCCCCTACGGGGCGTGGTATATTCGAAGAAATTCGGAAATAAGGGAGAAGAAATAGTGAACTCTCAATTACACTTCTCCACTGGCCTCCTCGGGACTCTAACGTTGCCTGGGGTTGAGAACAACTGGAACACGTCATTCTGCTGAAGGTTGATTATCGGATTATAGCGGGCTTTAAATGACTTCAGGCTTTGTGCAACCAGTCTGCATGGACTGCTCTGACCGGTGCATAAATCTGGCCGCCCTCTGTTAAGGCTGGACTGTGTTTTTCTTATGGCCCAGTAGGCCCCTGCGACGCGGATACTAGTCGTCATGTCTACTTACCCTCAATCGTCCAGAACGAGATTAATCTTGGATGTTCAGACTTGTTAGGACCCATTTTAACACTTCTGCAACATTGCAATGTGTTCCACCAACCCTCGGGCGATTTGTCGACAGTTGAGACTCTCCTCGTGCAGCGTGCGTAACAGACTTATTTCTTTCACGGTATAGTTACGTTTTCTACCCATTATCTTATCATTATCAGATCTGGTTGACATAGAATTCCATATTAATCAACAAATACGATGTGTTATAACCAGAGGGAAAGTCCCTCCAAAGACCTGCGGCGTTTTGTGATAAGATGATATTTGGTTATTGCGTTGATGGTTTCCCATGGTTCAAATCACTTCCAAGTGCCTTTGAGTGGCTAAATGAGGCTTCCGCCACTAGATGGCGCCACCCAGCGCCAAATCCGATAGCAGATTTGAAATCTCCAGGGTGAATAACCATATGCCCCATGGTCATATTGGTCATTTTATGGCTCTAAATGAGTACAATTGAACTTTACTCCTTTTGAAAAATATGCGACGCCTTGACTTGGCGCTTCGCCGCAGGTAAAAATACATTTTGATTCTAACATACCGCATACTGATACCAGGATTTCATACATTTCAATAGCATCGCCAATTTAGGTTTTCAAAACAAGTTGTAAGGAAACTTGTACTTTTATTTTGCTTTTCAGATGAATGGGACACATATGCAAACCTATTCATAGACATACCGAAAGAATAAGAGAAGATCCAAGTGTCCGAAAACTTTTAACTGTACTCTCTTAACTTTGGGCCATTTACCTACTTAGATATCCCTAAATGATCTTCTATATATATCTTCTAGCGACCTAAGCTCATACCACATCGATCAACCACCTGGTAAGAGATTGGTTTACCGTTGTATATCCTTCAGTTACATCTCATCTACGCTTTTTACTCTAAAATGCAAATGAATTGAATTTTAGCACTCACTGACTACAATGGGAATATTGTCTCCATTTACTTACATATTATATACAAATCTACACACTGTAGTGTAGTGATAATATATATATATATATATATATATATATATATATATATATATATATATATATATATAGATATGTGTGTGTGTGTATTTAAAGGCCCAAGGAAATGGAAATTCGTAAAACGCTAAGGAGAATATTACATGAACCAATGAAAGCTTAAGAAAGAAAATGGGAGATGTAGAGAACGGAAAGATAGGGCAAACTATTTTAACCCTTATATGAAAATAAATAAAGAAGTTGAATTTGAACCTGTGTCATCACGCGCTCATCGCCAGAGCTATCATCCTCAACCTCCCAAAAGGTTGATTCAAGAAGCCTTTTGAATAACGAAGAGTAGGTTTTTTTATTCAGGGAGAGACAAGACAAGTGTTTCTCTAGTAGAAGGGTCATGGGCTTTTTTTGTTTGTAATAATTGAAAATCACATGAAGCGTGATATATAAATGTATTTAAAGGCCCAAAGGTGCACGGGCTTTTACTAAGACTTGAAAGAGTACATACAGAACAAGATTATGTACATAATAGCAAACACTAGAAGGGGAGAACTAAGAAGATAAGGATACCTTAACAGGGAGGCAAAGATAGAGCCACTCAACAGAATTGTTTAAACCAACGAAATTGCTCAAAGAGAAGGATGGAAAAGACAGTTTATTTCCAAGTTTTTCAAAGATTCATGAAAGAGGAGAAGAGGAAGAAGAATAAATCTAAACCTAGAGAAAGAGAAGAATACTCAAAGACGACCAAAATTGCTTAGATAACTGAAGCATCACCAGAGAACAGATTATAAACAATTATAACTAGAATAGGAATATAAAAGAATATCTAAAGATATATAACCCTACGCCAATCTTAGTAAGAATATTACTAATATTCTTACAAACAGTACACTGACAAAGTTACAAATAGATACATATAGAGAGACAGAAATCCGTGATTCTCACGAGGAACAAACTGATAACTTTATCAGGCTAACTATAATGATCTATAATGACCAAAACCCTTATTATATTATATTTTGCCCCGCAAAATTCCAAACTAAAGACTTCGCCACAAATACCAATATTCTCTCTGCCCAAAACTTGCTTTGAAAATCCTAACAAATTTGCTGGTTTATCAATCTATGCCTTTCTTCATTCCCCTTTCTCTTCCAGGTGATCCTTTCCCCATCCGCTTCTATATATCTATAAAACATTTGTCTACAGTCTTCTCATTGTACAGTTGAAGATGGTAGAAAATACCGAAACTAGTCCTGTAATGTAATAAACTGCTTCTACTAAAGTGTAGTTTTTATATCTTGAAATAAACTCGGACCTTGTAAAGATCGGTCACACCAGTGTGCCTATGTAAAGATTAACTATCCAACATATTAGCTTGTAAAGATTAACTATCCAACATATTAGCTTGTAAAGAACCACAGCCCATAAACTGAACTTATTATTATTATATTGATTCTAGCGCGCGCACGTGTGTGTGTCCTGTGAATTAAAAAAAATTGAGAACGGGATTTTTATTCTTGCACACCAATTTGGAATGTCTTGTGAACTTTTAAAAAACCTTTTTCTTTCGCACACTTTCTTAATTTTGTTGGAAAGCGAACACATGCCGCAGGCCTAACAAAATCCGACCGTAAGGTCTGACAATAATAGGGTTCCATTGCCCATCAATGAAAAATGAAAAAAATCTCAAAATCTCCCGACCTTTGCTCTCCCATTGGACTTTTCTTCGAACCAAACCTCTTGCAACACAGAGGAGGCTTACTCCTCTCCTAGGCATACGGGCGCAAAATACTCCCCTTCATCCCCTTTGTCTTGGAAGTTTCCTTGGGTGACTCCATCTCGTTTCCAGCGGCAGTCCTTCCTTTACTTTTACAAGGGACTGCCAAGAAAGCACGCCGGTGGGGCAAAATTGAACGCTGCCGATGGGAGCGGCTCTATAGGGACAACACGCTTAGGAGCAAAAAAGGATATCAGGGCTCGTCAATCCATGACAATTAATGTCCTGCAGGCATGCATTCTCAGTAAACAATGAGCCGGCGTACCTGACCCCCTCTCTTCTTCGACGGATGTCGGTTCACCGGCTAGAGACAAGACACAAGACACCTCGTATTGGGTCTGTGATGTATTGGGAGGTGGGGGGACTTGGAGGTTCCCCTGAGATGGATATGGTTCTGAATTTGACCTAGCCCCAGGCGGCAGGATCTTCTATTGGTTTGAACCTGGACTTGTTGCCAAGCACGGATCCTGAGTCCGTCTCCGTGCAAGTTTCTTCTTAGATGGCTCCGGCCCCCAAGTACTCAAAAAGAGGGGAGGGACCTCCTCGCTCGGCTGGTGCCTCTTTAACAGGCAAGACCTTCTCAATTTTAGAGAAGGATCTTGATAAGGCCGCTTCATTTGTCCTAGGGCTACTTCGGTGATAGAGGGAAGCGGGTTCATTCCCCACTCTCCTCTCCCCCCAAATGACTAAGAGGACTAAGGGTTCTTCTACCTACGCGGAAACTCCGGGGCGGAGGGGTGCGCTGCCGTTTCAGCAAGTGACCAGGGCCAGATCGGCAGGTCCGACACTGTTGCTTCCCTGGGTGGGTAGTTCCAGACGAACACCAGAATTGCGCAGAGCTGACCCTCAATTGCGTCGAGGCCCTTCATTGAGAGACTACCTGGAGTTTACGAGCCCGCTGGCTTCAAACACTTTCTGGTTATTCGCTCCAATGATTGCAACATGATCTAACAGAGGAGAGCACTAGCTAGCATGATTGGTAGAGAGCCGAAGGTGACCCGTTTCTCGGACGGGAGCCTTTTGGCGAATGCCTCGGATCCCTCTGAGCCGGCCATGATTAGTGCCATTCGGACACTTGATGGCACGCCGGTGAGTGTGACGCCGCACTCTACCATCAACTTCGTGAAAGGAGTAGTTTATGCGAGGAAACTCGTGGACTACTCTATAGATAACATCACCTTAGAGTTGGCCTACCAAGGAGCGATCTAGGTCAAAGAGTGATGAGAAAACAGGGAGAGGCCTCGAGACCCACCTCTACACTCTTCGTCACTTTTGAATGTGACAAGTTTCCTGATTTAGTGCGTGCCGGTTGGTATCGCTACCGCGTGAATGCATTTGTGCCCGTGCCGCGGATGCGGTACTACTGCCACCGCTTTGGACATACGAATCGCTCCTGTAGATATGAAAAGTCGAGGTTACCGGAAGTCTGTGTAAGTTGTTCCAAAGCCGCACACGATAAGTTCAAATCATTTATGGCCAAGTGTATCAATTGCGGAGAGCCGCATCTCGCTTCTTCGAGGAAATTTGGTGCGTATCTCTTGGAGAAAAAAATCCTGGCCCAGGCCTAGGATCGAATCTCATTCTGCGAGGTTAAGGACTTTGTCCTGGCGCGCCCAGAACTGCCTGGGACGTCTTATGCCTCAATGTTATAAAAAAATTCCCTCTGCTCCTGGCCTCTCCAGTCCCACGAGCACGGTCGTTTCCGCGCCCATTCGGGACCCCTTTGCGGGAACAAAGAGATCATACCCAGCTCAAGCTAAAACCAGGGCTCTCTCCTTCCCGAGTGTGACCATTTCCCGTAAGGTGAAACGACCGCGCAGCTCCATCAAGTCGTTAGTTTTTTTAATCACAGTAGCCAACACTCCTGAAGTTTATGGTGAGGCCTTATTTCGTGGTTCCTAAAGCTGCTCCCCAAAAGGAGGACATCATTAAAGGAGCTTCGGCTCCTGCGCATACACAGAGCGCTAAGCTGGGTGACTCGAAGACAGTGGATCCTCCAAAGGAGGATCATTCGCCTCCGAAGCCTCCCCAGCTGAGTAAGGTTCTGAGACGGAAGGAGGAAAAGACTCGCATGGCGAACAAATTCACCCCTGATAAGTCCTCCAAGGCAACAGCGCCTTCAGCGCATTGTTCGACAAACGACGCCTGAAGTTCTACTTCCCGAAACCGTACGGCCATTGCTGTGAGGGTTTTCTCTTCGAAGAGGGCTCTCGCATCTCATCCGAGATAGGTCTGGAGGGCATATTCCTTCAATGGGATTGCCGCGGGCTCCGTCGAACTATGAGGAGCTTTGAAGGCTTGTCTTCTCCCATTGCCCCTTAACTATCTTTTTGCTCTCAGCGCACACTCCCACGGTATAAGAGTTTTGCGATCCTACCACCACGAAATGGGCGTCGGGCAGTAAGATGCACCATTTACACACGGCATTATGTCTCCGTTCTTCTCTTTGTTCTAAATACCTCCTTTCGGGCTGATGCACTTCGATAGGAGGTATACTGTTATTTATGCGTACATTCCACCGTCAGCATACTTCGACGCGGGGGACTTCCGCCGCGTTGTGGCACGGTTGCGGAGGCCCTTTTTCTTAGAGATAGGTGTCCTAAATGTGGATGAGTTTACGCATCACTGCCTCAGATCCGCTTCATTTTCCTGTCTTGATCTATCTTTGTACTCTCTTGATGCACAGCCCCATTTTGGGTAGGGGCTAGTCGATGACTTACATGTAAGTGATCACTTTCCGCCTGAAAGCCCGCCCTGGCGGTGCCCCACGTGGGCATGAATGATTTTTCTCTCTCAGTCGCGGAGATTAGGTCGTTGGATGAGGCCGTCAAGTTCTTATCCGGCAACCTAATCGCCTTGGACCTAACCACTTTTCCTAAAACGTCTTAACTTTTGGACCTCGACCGCTTTTGTGTTTGTCAGCCGAGTTTGAGGCAACCCTTAAACAAGCGTTATGTCTACATGCGCTATAAGCGCCGCCCGAACTATTTCACTGTCAGTGAATTTCGTCGAGCTAGAGCTAGGTTCCAGTATGTTTCGAAGCACGCACGCCGCTCTTCCTGGCGGGCATACGTGTCTTTATTTAACGGAAAGCCCCCTCTAGCAGATACGTGGAAGCGAGTCTGAATTATTCCTGTCAATTTCTCGCAGGACCTCCCTCCCGTTCTCCAGGAGAATGGGACCACAATCTCGGACACCGCGTCCGTGGCGGAGTCCTTTGCGACCACTTTCTCCGCATTCTCTAGCCGGGATTCCGCTCCGCCAGCATTCAATGCACATCGTAATGTCGCAAAAGGCCGCCGACTAGACTTTACCTCCAGAGGCGGAGAACCCTTTAACGGGAGGTTTATATTGAGTGAGTTGCGTTCCGCTCTCGCCTCGTTCACTGACACCGCCCCTGGTCCGGACTGCTTGTCCCTGGTACTCGGGAATGGTTTGTGCACACAGATTTCTAGAGTATATGAATTTTGGACGAAGCTGGCCTCCTCTATTTTATTTGACTGTTTGTTGTTGGTCATATGTTCCGGCGCCTGGGGGAGGCGGGCCTACCACCGATGCTGGAGCGCACTTAATTCTTGTTGCCACTTTGCTTTGCTTGTTATTCTTTTATTTGTTGTTGTTGTTGTTTTTGTTAGCTCGTGTCTTAGCCTTTTTTCCGTTTTAATTTGTTATTTACATGTTGTTACTTGTTTTTTTATGAAGCCTAGTATTAATTAGGCTGTAGTGTGAGTACGGCAGTCGCCAGATAGGCTCTTAAAATAATAAAAAAATAATTACCTCTCTCCATATATGTATTCTTTCATTCTCTCCTCGGGTACGTTGGGGTTGTCAATCTTTACGACATCCATAAATTCACCCCATTGTGAAGTTCTCCTGGAATATATATATATATATATATATATATAAATATATATATATATATATATATATATATATATATATATATATATATATATATATATATATTTATATATATATATATATATATATATATACATATATATATATATATATATATATATATATATATATATATATATATATATATATATATATATATATATATATATCAAAAAATGTTGACGCTAACCAGACGAATCTTCAATTTGACCAAGAAGGAAAGATGATAAAATACAGACATCTTCATCTTGATTGATTACCAAGGAAGTACGTTTCAAGCTTTCGAGCTCATCTTCAAGTTTTATAAATGAATGTAAGAGGTATCTAAACTTTGAATAGGTCGTACGAGTAATGTTATGATAAACATTAAGTAAAAACTTTGACTAATAATAGAGTTAAGACGTTAGGCACTTGAAATGCAACTTCAAAATGATAAAAAAGGGAATAACGGTAAACACATTAACCGTGAAAGTAAAGTATTTAAAAAAATCTTGCTATTTAAAGAAATACAACCTGGCACCGTCGAAAAGCTCACTTATGCTGAATTGTATCAAGAAAGAAGAGAGTGTAGTGGGTGAGAAAGTCAGAGGAACGATTTGGTTGGTTGTAAAGTAAGATGATTAGCAAAGGAGCAGCGCAAGAGTCACAATTAAGGGTACGGACACGATAATTAATGTGAAGAGACTCAAAAGAATTCCTAGATTATATTGAGTGTTATTATGGCCAATTATTTTAGAGTAATTAATGTTTATGTCAACTTTGAATTTAACAATATACTCGTTTGAATGGAAGAAGTTTACTTTCGATTTAGGGTCCTGCAGGGACGGAAACTAATCCCCATGTGGAAAACGTTGCCTCCTGTGAGGAAATCGTGCTCACTATATAAGTTCCTTGAGACATTGAGGACAAGTGAATTTATATACAATACGACTCTAAGGGAGGCTTAGCCTTCTTCAAGAGGAAAATAATAATATTGTGTAAGTTATCAAATACGAATTTAAAATTTGCATACAAAATATGTTTTAATAATTTTGAACTTTCTTCAAAATATATCTAAGACAGTCTCAATATAGACGTCATAGACCAATCTCTTAATGAATCACTTTATGCTAGTAGTTATGGATTTGGTTTGCTTTATGCCCTACCAAAACTTCATAAGCCTGGATTCCACTTTAGACCTATACTCGCCCATTACTCCTGACTTATAAGGCCACAAAATACTTGATGAATCTGCTTTCCCCAACTCATTTGTCCAAAAACTTCTCAAACAAAAGTTTGCCTCCTCTAAGTTCCTTTTAAGTTAGGCCGTGTCATCTTTGTTTACTAATGTGATAAATATCCTCATTTTTCACTTTCTAAATTTGAGTAGCTTTTACTAATATTCTTTAAAGAAGGAAGATATGTAAACTTGATGGCGTAGCCATGGGTTTACTTATTACCCCTGTTGAGGCAAATATTTTATGATGTTCTTTGAAAGAATGTACTTTTTAATTCAACTTCTTTTTTTTAACGGTATATTTGTTGATGATTCATTCGTAGTTTTATTAACTAATATTAGGCAATCCAGTTTTCCATTACCTCATTTCCATTCACCCTAATTGCAAATTTACTCTGGAAACCGAGTAAGAAAACTGCCTTCCATTTCTTGACACCCCCAATCAACACAGAGGAGCGGCGAATTCCTAGCCGCTTTTCACCACGTGAAGTTGGTAAACACTTACAAAGGAGGAGCACGAAATTTGGAAATGTTGAATGTAGCTCGTTTAAAACAAAACAATATTGACGATTATCATATTCCCTCTTTGGGGATTTTTGTTTAGTCATATAAAACAGTCCCAAGGATAAACCAGAGACAACTTTACCGACCTTCATCAGTTCAAATGTTTGAGTTTATTAAGTTAAAGAGGAAAAAAATAATTTCGTCGTCCAAACTACGAACCAGAACTATTTCAGGCTAAGCTACGTGGCTAAATTTCGAACAATCATCAGAAATAGCGTCCAGCAATCATCAAGAAGTGGCCATTTTACTAATGTAATCGATTTCGCCCAAGAAATTATGTCTTGGCCAATCACTCCTTCCTGAATGTTCTAAAAGGATAAATGTCGTCAGGTTTAAGAAATAAGGAAGAGAATGTCCGTTTACGTGATTTTTGGGGTTCCAAAATTTAAATTTAAAACCTATAAAAGGTCATCCTTCGTAAAAAAGTTGTAGCGGGAGCCCCTGTAAAAAAGGGGTGACAAAAATAGAAGTGAAAATATATAGGAGATATATAACCACAGATCGTGGTGCCAGGATGTATGCAACCTGCAGATGTAAACTGTAGCATGGTTTCCATGCTGCAGCTGACATCCCCATGCGGGAGATAGGAATAGAAGAAAAAGATGATGTCGGCAGGAGGAAAAGGAGAGGGAAGAAAGCAAATATGTTAAAACCATCAGCCCCACACCGGAGACGAGAGGGAGGGGGTAAGCCCCTCCTGACCTAAGCCAGCCAAGTTAGCCCCTGATCAAGAATAATAAGTAGAGAGAAGCGAACATATATATATATATATATATATATATATATATATATATATATATATATATATATATATATATATGTGTGTGTGTGTGTGTGTGTGTGAGGGAATCCCCACGTGGAAGATCTTTAGCAGAAAGCAACTCCCATGTGCAGCAAAAGGCCCGGCTAGGACTAAAGTGGTAAGCCTACCCCTTTCCCCTTCCACAAGCGGTAGCCTTGAATCGAGTCCCCCACGATTCACCTTTATGCGGGCTAAAATGGCTCTGCCAGAAGATTCAAGGCCCTTCGAGAGTAGAGCTGTTTCCCGCTAACCCCCAACTCCGGGAAGAGCCTCGGATATAAATAACGCTCGACTCCCCGGAAGACACACAGAGTTGAGAAGTCTCGCCAGAACCAAGAAGATTTCCCCATGGTTCCAAGTCAATTGCTAGCAACAAAGCAAAGTGACAGCTGGATTATTTTGAGTATTTGGAATTAGCCCCAGCCAGGAGGTAATTCCACTGAACGATCGCCCCAAGTGATTTTCCCGACTTCTTTCATCAACTCCTGCCGAAGCCCAACTCATTTCGCGTAGCCGAAATACTCTCCCCTGGACCGGAAGTTACCCCCCCCCCTTGCTTTTGGAGAACCGTATCACTCCAACCTCCCGCTTTGAAGTTCGAGCGGCCTCACCTCAAGAGCAGAAGACATCCGTAAGCCAACCCCCTCCCCCTTTAGTAACCCAATTGAGTTAATCTCCCCCCCCCCCTTCGTTTATTGATGTGATTTTTGCCCGTTAATTCTCTGAGGTAATTTTACCCTTCAATTCTCTAATTAATTTTTTTGTAAATAAAATTCTATTTCTATACATTTATCTTTAAATAACCTTGAACTTTGCCATTGTCCATAATTTGCCTGACCTCGTTGCACTCTCTCGTTACTCAGCCCGTCTGAACGCGTGGTTTTCCGTCCCATTTGTCGGTTCGCTTTCAAGATATTGGTCCTCTCCCAAAGATATAATATGGTATTGATATAATGTAATGTCATACCACGACAATATATATATATATATATATATATATATATATATATATATATATATATATATATATATATATATATATATGGAGAACTCACGAAGTATCGCGTGAGTAATAAATGCAACAAAGCCCACAGGGAAAATTAATCCGAGGATTCCAAGTACTTTCGAACTTTATTTCGAGTTCTTTATCAAAGAATGATAAATAACTCGAAATAAAGTTCGAAATTACTTGGAATCTTCGTATTAATTTTCCCTGTGGGCTTTGTTGCATATATATATATATATATATATATATATATATATATATATATATATATATATATATATATATATATATATATATATATATATATATATATATATATATATATATATATGTGTGTGTGTGTGTATGTGTGTCGAAATTGGGACATCTTTCGGAAACCTCGATTTTAGTATGTAAATGAAAGCGAGAACCAGTATTCGGAACATTATAATTGGGAACGTTTCGAATATTAGCTACTTTCATCTTCAGCCTAAAATGGACCAAAACAATATCATTATCGAACAAACAAACTTGGAATGCATAAAGAAATATATATGTATTAATGAATGACAATAAATTTAAAGTTTGGTAAATTTTAGAGAAAACAACACAAAAATTACAGAGAAAACACTGCAAGAATTTAAAAAAAGAGAAAGAAAACAAAGCAAAAAATAAAATAAATAAACACTTACCAACTTGAGAGAACGACACGAACCGAATTATTAAATCTCTTTTATAGGTGCCTCAAACCCAACACGAACCCACCGATTTAAAAGGTGTGAATTTAAACAGAGATAAACAATGTAGTAGAAAAAAACAAGGTCTGCTAACCAAAAAGTCGCGTGCCCTCACTTATTCTGATTTATGACCACACCTAACATAATATAGCCAAGCGTATCATATTATAACCTAGCCTAGTATATCCTAGACTAGTATAGCATACCATACCCTAGACTGAAATAACCTTGCATAGCTTAGCCTATTATAGCCTTGGTTAGCTAGCCTATCGTAGCCTAACACAGTATTACCTAACATAGCCTAGCATAGCAGAATATATCCCTCCCTAGCCTATTATACTTTAGGCTACCCTAGCATAGCATAGTATAGCCCTATCTAGTCTAGTATAGTCTAGTCTAGTATAACCTAGCCTAGCTTTAACTATCCTAGAAAACTATAACCTATACTATCCTATTTTACCCTAGCCACGCATAGCTTAGTATTGTTCTAGCGTAACATATTATATGCTATCCTAGCATAGCATTTTATACCCTAAATTAGCATAGTATATCTTAGCTTGTACATTATATATTAGCATAGATTAGCATAGTATGTATAGCCTATTCTAGGCTTGTCTAGCAGATTATAGCATATTATAGCCTAACCTAGTCTAGCAGAGTATCCGCCGAATAGTTATGATGGTATTGCCATCGGGACAGTGATAGTGAAAGGTAGAGACTGAGCGCGAGAGGGATAATGAGAGAGATAATGAAAGGTAGAGTGGGGAGAGTAGCTGAGCGAGATAATGAAAGGTAGATAGAAGGAGTGACAGTGAAAGTGATAATGAATGGTTCAGAGGGGTAGGGGATGTGAGAGAGATAGTGAATGGCAGAGAGAGAGAGAGGGGGGGGAAAGTAAGGGGATAGTGAATAGTAGAGGGAGTTGGATAGTGAAAGATAAAGAAGCAGAATGAAAGTGAGAGAGAGTGAAAGGCAGAAAAGGAGAGGGTGGTTGATGGGGACGGAGGTAACTTTCGATCAATCGAAGGGTGGGGGGTAAAAATGGCCAAAATGGAACTTGTATCAATGGACAAAGATTAAAGTGGATCCACCAATTTCAGGGGGTTCAGGAAGAAGCTCTGAGATGTTTCTGAATTTCTAAATGAAGGTGTATGGGAGAAAGAAAGAAAGGAAAATGGAGGCAGAAGGAAATGAAGAGACAAAGAAAGAAAGACAGATATCTTGTAAAGGGAAAGAATGAAACCAAAGAAGAAAACAAAACACAAAGGAAAAGAAGAAAGAAATCCAGCTCGACTCAATACTTCCTACGCATTGCCTCGAATCTGCCAATATTGCTTCATCTTCCCTACCTCACATTCTTGACTATTCCAACTCCCCACCAACCTTTTCCCATATTTAACCCTTGTCTCGTTATGTTTAACCCCTCAAGGTCCCCTCACTTTACCAATCCCCCAAGCGATAAGCACAAAATGCATGACAGTGCCACAACAAAGTGCCAAATAGCCATAAAACGTCTGACTCATTGCCATGTAGCGACGCAAAGCCACAATGATACCTAACAACGGCCTCGCATCTCCATAGGGACAAATCATCACAACATCCATCACCCAAGTGGTACAATCAATACTACCACACATAGTGCCACAACTTCTGTCTCCTCTTTATTTCCCTACTGATTCAAGATTTGCCCCCATTGAATTATAAAAAAACAATTTCAAAAAAGTTCAAGCCATCATTTACATTTTCATTTACGTTGAGCCATTTACGTTGAAGACACCACTTTTGCCTTAGGCCCTTGACTTCTTTAATGGGCGCTGGAATAAATAAAAGTTATTATTCGGTGGCATCGGGTAAACAAAAGATTTGGCATCAAAATTTTGACAATTTTTGGTTTCGAAATAAAAGTTTTTAATTCTTTTTCCAGAAAAGTTTGGGCTTGATTAGAAAAAAATGAGTGGTTCCCGAAGAAGATATATCTACTAACTCCATTGGAATATTTTGTATGGTAGGTACCCGTTGTTTTTAGGTATCGTTGGGGCTATAATGATTACGAAAAGGATTACGCTTCCCTGGCTAAGAGATTGAAACCCACCACAATTTGGGGGTAGACAAAGCTTCATGAAGTTCTAACCGCCGTAGAGCGTATAATTACTTTTGAACCTGTTATAAAGACTATCATTCTCTCTCCCACAAAGATGGTTGGTGCGTATCAACGAGACTAAATACCCTTCCAACCCCTTTCTGGTTGATTAAGCACTAAGCTACTTAACTTGTCCACGGCGAGTTGCCCTTCATAGTTCATTTCTGGGCAGAAGGTCCCCAGCACGGCCCCTCACAAACACCTTCCATGCATACTGATCTATACACAATATCCTTCGCATCTTCCTCGTTGAGCTGTCTTTCAAACCCTCATTCGCACAATCCACCAGCCTTTCGCGCGTCTCCCAACTATCGGCTCGCCAACGCATAACTTGAGATCCTCGCCATTTGTGTTCAATGAATTACAAAACATCGGTTCAATAATAAATCAACATCCTAATTACTAAATAAAATCATCCAATTCGTAGTTTAAACGAATAAATCACTCGATTAAGTAATTATATTGGTAATTAAACGAAAAAATTAAAAGAATGAACGTAATCAAGGAATTAAATAATTGAAAAGAAAGATTAAACGAATGAATCGCTAGATTAATTAATTAAATCTGGAGATTAAACTGTTAAATCGGGAGATTATAAAATGAAATCAATACATGAAATTAATAGAATCAAATTAACGGGAAATTAACGTGAAAATATCGGTAGATTAAATAATTAAATCGGAAGACTAAATGCTCCACTCGGTAGGAGGAATGACTCGGTCATTTAGCTTACCCCTAAACGGATCGTGTTATGTATACAGGGTGTCCCTAAGATTTGGACATTTAGGAAATATTACAATGGTCTCTTTTTCACTAGATGTTACCCCCCTTAAGTTCTTTTTCTGGGGTATGATAAAAGAGAAGGTGTACTGAATGAAAATTACAGATGCGAGACACCCGAGGGAACAGAGCATCATAAACGAAGGTGCTCAAATTGATGCAATTTTGGACTTAATGCATCGGGCTCAAGGGACCAATCACGCAAATAGATGGAACTTTGCATCACAAATGGTCGAAATTAAATTGAAGATATTTTTTTATTAATATTTAAATTAAATTAAGTGTAATTCAATTTTTTTCAGTGAAGATAGGTATTATGCCTGTGTCCAGACTTTACGGGCACCCTATACTATGGCTCATATTGAACAGCTTAAGGGGGAAACTAAGCTTCAAATTTCAGACAGGTTGAAGGTAATCTATTATGTCTAGGCAATCTTTATTTTCTTCAAATTTAAAATTCAATAGCAATGAGGACGTATCACGCAGAAAGTTTATAAGAAAGAGGCGAGTAAAAAAGTGGTGTATTTTGGAAAAATAATACGGAGAACGTATTATCGAGAGTTGACATCTTCGGGTATATGTAGTGATCAGATAATATTACAGTTACAGTTAGATAATGCATCTTAATACTGCCAAGGAGTAAATATAAGTAATAATAATGGTTTAATTGGTCATTTGGGATGCATCACGTTCAGAAAATAGCAATTTGATCACCGACGAAGAGAATACAAATTTTCCGGTAATCGCCGCCATTCTTAAGATAACAATATAACCCAAGTTATGAGACATAATATTAGGAAATAATTATTAGGAGACGGAAGGCTTATATTTGCCTAAAATACAAGGCTTTCATACTTGCTAAATATTAAAAGGCATATATACATGCCTAGAAATACAAGGCTTTTTTATAATTGCCCCCCAATTTTTTTTTATACTTGTTTAAAATAAAAGGCTTGTATAAATACTCCCTAATAAAATGATTTATACTTTTCTAAAACTAATTCTTTTATACATGCCTACAAATAAAAGGCTTTTTTATACTTCCCCTCAAATACAAAGCAATTATATTTGCCTAAAAATGAGTGTTTTAGACTTGATTAAAAATAATTGGCTTTTGTTTCACCTGCCTAAAATAAAAGTCATTTATACCAGCTTAAAAATAAAAGGCTTTTAACCTGCCTAAAATTACAAGGCTTTTTTCGAATTGTCCCCCCAATAATATTCTTTTTATACTTGCCTAAAATAAAAAGATGGTATAAATACCCCCAAATAAAATGATTTATAGTTGCCTAAAAATAATTCTTTTATACATGCCACAAATAAAAGGTTTTTTATTCTTGCCGCAAAACACCAAACATTTATATTTGCCTAAAAATAATGGACTTCTGTTGAACCTCCCCCCCTCCAAATAATAAGCTTTTATACCTGCCTAAAATACAAAAAGAAAGACAAAAAATAAGCACGTAAACAGGGTGATACACTCTTTTGAAAATAAAATGAAGGATACCGACAGAAAAAAATAATAGTGTGATTCCAAGCGTCTATTGCCCGAATGACGCCTAGATATAGTGAGAGTGCTTGAAATCATTTTTATTTTTCTTGCGGGGTGTTTTTCTTCGAATATAAAGCAAAATAACAACGAAGACAGTTACCGCTGAAGGTTTGTAAGGACAGATGTATAAAGAAAATGGTGAGGAGGCTGGAAGTGAGAATGTGTGAAATATATAGGCACATATCCTCCTGCAGGCATTTGGGCTGAGAGGGCCAACTGCTGGTATTGGGGTTTGTAGGGCCGCAATCCACGAGATATCATCCATCGAAGCTTCCTTTGCTTGCTTTTCTTGGTTCCTGCGGGGTAGGTAATACTGCAATCACAACTGCTACCATGAAAAACTGCTGCAATCATACAACTGCTGCAATTAAACAACTGCTGCAATTAAACAACTGCTGCAATCACACAACTGCTACAATTAACAAAAATGCTGCAATCACATAACTACTGCCTTGACACAACTGCCCCAATGGAACAAGTGCTGAAATGACACCACAAAACACACGAGAAGTGATATTAAATTATTAATTGTAATTAATAATCCAAAATCAACCTTCATACAGATTTCGCAGGTTTTACACGTAATTATCAATGTAAATTCAAACCTCCGAAATCCGTTCTCAATGAAATTGGGGGAAGGAAGGGCTTAGATTTATCGGATATTCGGATATTTTTATCCCGTATCTGAGTAATCCAGGCCTCTAACAATAATCACAATGAAAGTGTATATAATAACTAAACATTTTTAATAATGAAATTATTTGATAATCATTTTAAAAATAAAAATATTTGATAACTACTAATATACCACCCGGTGATCGCCATGGAAATTTCGTCTCGAATAGGAAGAAGAATTATAAGATTATTTAATTAATAAAATCTTTTAATATTTATTTAGTGCTAAAAATCAAATAATTTTTTATATTGATTTAATTGATTGAAATTATTTAATAAGTATTCTTAACATTTGTTAATCAGTATTTAATAATGAACGTAATTTAATAATGATTTATGAATATTCCATAATAGTTATTAATAATGAATTAAAATTAGATTTCTTAATGTTTGATATTTATTCAACATTATATAGGGTCCCTGCCCTCCCCCCCCCCCCGCCCTTATAATAATGCTATATATTTCAAATTTATTAGATCGCAGGAAACCGGAGGTAGTGGCTCGAATCTCATTAGCTCCCCCCGAAAGGCAGTTCTTTCTTTTCCTACAGGCCGTTTCTTCTTACACATTTCCGCTTTAGAATTGACAATGAGGTCATTATTACGATTCGCAAAGGGGAGGGGGGGAGCATTATATACAATCATATACAAATGCACACATATACATAAAAAAATTATTGCGAAAACCACCTAGGGAATCTCTCGCAGAAGGTTTGCCAGGTGAGATCCAGAAAGTGGCGAAGAGAGAGAGAGAGAGAGAGAGAGAGAGAGAGAGAGAGAGAGAGAGAGAGAGAGAGAGAGAGAGAGAGAGAGAGAAGAAAGAGAGAGAGAGAGAGAGAGAGGAGGAGGAGGGAGGGGAGAGAAGGGGAGGGATAGAGAGACTGGAAACGTGTGGAAGCTATATAGCCCCATATCCTCTGCAGGTATTGGGGGAGGAAGGGTACGCAATATTTCATGCTATTCCCTTGCTGAGGATCGTAATAGAAATATATATGGAAGCAAATCAAGGGGGTGAAAAAATAAGGCATGCTAAATACACCCCCCTCCCAAGCCGGATTCAAACAGGAAGGGGTGACCCTGCACCCCACCCCAAGTCACGACCAGGGTTGAGTGGACGAAAGCTGGTCGCTGACGCCTACAAAATTAGACGTCGGCCACCATTTTTTCTCTTCCACTAATCCATATTTTATTTCTATTATCATGCCTCGCATGAGGTTATCAGGTGTTTCATGGAAACCACGTTGATATATGGAGAACTGCATGCCCTCCAGACCCCAAAGCTCGCAGACACGTTCACTCTCGGCCCCAATATCCTCAGAAGAATCTGGATTTTCGCTTTCTTTGTGAATCTCGCATTAAAAAGTTTCTGCGGTCGATGCCCTCGTTTGTCCTCTCTTTAAATTTTGGAAAATTGATCTCTTCTCAGCGTTGGTCTCGGGGTAAGATTTCGGATTTCTTCTCGGACTATTCTTAACTTCGATCCCGCTCCCCCCCTCCAGGGAAACTGGAGATACCCGAATGTGCCTAGTACGAAGCGTCTAAAATCAGGGGATCAAAGTGGATTAAATTGTTACCACTGTTCCGAATTTTACTCCTGTACTTGTGATCACGTGTTGCCTGAATTTTACTCTTGTACCTGTGATAACATAACATAACATAACATAATTTCACGGATGACAAAAGCCACAAGGGCCTATCAAAGGTCATCCGCATCCGTCAAAACCCACCCACATAGGACTATATCAGATCATGCAACTACCTTATAAACAATCCATATGATTGTGTCAGATCATGCATCTACAATATACAATTTAAACAATCCATAGGATTGTGTCAGATCACGCGCCCACAATATACAATTTAAACCAGCCACACGAGCGGATCAAAAACAAAAAGCACCATCACCAGGGAAAGACAAAATCAAAGTCCCCCACAATATAATATAACAGATGACAAAAGCCACAAGGGCCCATCATAGGTCATCCGAGTCACTGTTGCCTGAATTTTACTCTTGTGTTGCTTGAATTCATGGCATTTTTTAAAATGAAAATTTAGTTTAATGTAAGTGTATTTCTTCCCATCTAAGTCTGAAAAAATCTCTTTCCAGCCTCTGGTACCAGGTAAACGGGATGTTAACCATTTATCTTTAAGGCAATATGAGCTGTCGGTTCAACGTGGTGCGACGCGATTAAAGCTGCTGCCTCGAATGGCTTGAGAGGCCGGAGGATGACTCGGGTGCAATAGAAGGCATGGGCGAGAACCAACGAATCGAGTGAGGGGCGTCATTTTAAAGGATGGGAACAGAGCGATAGAAGGAAACAGCGCAGTGGAAAATGAAAACAACAAGAGGTACGCGTTTACCGCCAACCCTCAAGGAAACAAATGGTTAAAACCCGAGAGGGTGAGAAAAAATGAGAGAGAGAGAGAGAGAGAGAGAGAGAGAGAGAGAGAGAGAGAGAGGGAATAAAAAATTGAGAGACAGCATTGGCGGATCCAGGATAAAAAATTGGGGGTAGGCTAACCTGAATTCTTCTCTCTGACAAGTCTGATGTGAAAGGGGCATTGAATATTAATAATAGTTATCTTACACAGTATTGGTAATAACAGTATCTCACACAGGATTGAACAATAATACTCTCGGATCCGATTTTTTTCAAACATCAGAAAATTATGAAGTGTAATTTATTGTATATTTTTTGGTCGTCAGCTAAGGTCCAATACTGATTAATAATATATTTTTGAGATTTACCTGTATTTTAGTCATGTATCATATAAGATACATTCAATCGCAACGGTTTAAAAAATATTTTTATACCTATGTATTCTATATTATTATATAGCTCTTTCTAAATAGCAGAATACAAATATGGTCACGACATTTTACATGAGCATCAACCTCCTGTTCCTGCGGGCAAATACATTGATTTTGCTGTGTATTCTAACATCAATTTCGTTATGAACATCGATCAGCGCCAGGCCCTTGAGGCGTTCTTGACCCATATTATTCCTTAAGTACATTTTCAGTCGATTCAGGTCCGAAAATGAACTCTCGTCCTCTTCGTTCGAGACTGGGAAAGTGATCAGAACTTGGAGGAGCCTTTCCATGTTCGGATACATTTGGCTCTGGGTGTGAGCAAGAACACCTGCGGGACTCCAACTTGCATAAAGATAAAAATATATGTTTGGAGAGATATGAATGAAAGATAGAAATAAGAGACAATGTGAGAGAGAAATGAGAAAAATAGAATGTGAGCAAAAAGAAACGGAGCCAGGCGTAGAGAGGCAGAAAAAGAGAGGAAGAAATCGAAAACATATAAAAAGACAGAGAGAAAATCAGAAAGAGAAAGAGACAGAGATGGAGAAATAGAAACAATAAGGTGTCGCTTATTAAAAATGAAGTCAGGGTAGAACTTGAAAAGAGCAAATCAGTAAAAGAAATGAACCAGCATCTAACAATTGACAGAGAGTAAATGGCAACTCTATAGGATAAACATGCATGCAAAATTACAAATAAATAAAATATCCTTGAAAGAGTTGAAGAATTCTCTAAGAAACTATATGATACCAATGACCACTATACGTATACCAAATGACAACTCAATAAATGAAAAGGAAAGTCCACCTGGACATAATTTTGCATGCACTTAAGAGCATGAAAAATGGTAAAATGCCTTAGGACGCTCGAGTTACACTCGACCTTATAAAGGAGGGGAGTAAATGTTTACGGTCCAATAAATAGCGTATTTACAAACTATGTAAGAAAAAGTAGGATTCCATCGTATAATCCAACTCTTGCATTGTACTTTCTCATATAGAAAATGACAGATAAGACTTTAAGAACTACAGGCCGCTCAGTCTCTTATCAGCAGCATATAAATTACTGACAAAAGTCACAACCAGCAGTCTGACACATACACTGAACTGCAATCTTCAACCAGAAAAGGTATGTTTCATAAGAAACTCTAGTACTTAAGATCATCTATCTGCAGGCGGTTCAACAAGAAATGAAGAGAACAAAGGTATGGGAAATACCTCTCTGCATGACCTTCATAGTCCATAGCAAAGCCTAAAGACTGAGTCAGTTTTAAGAGAGGTAAAGAAACATGAAATTAATAAAATCTCCATTGCCATAACTTCCTATCACATTCAGTTGTCCATAGTCATTTAGGCTGTACCTGGTCAGTAATATAATACAAATATTAAAATGTATGACACCGTGATCCCATCTACCCAAAACTGTTTGAGGGAGATTTTACAGTCTTTGGCCTGTAAACAACTAGTCAGAATTGATGACAATTATTTTAGCCACATTCGCCTTGGGTTAACGGAGTACTAATTGACTCAAATCCACAAGATTTACAGTCAATCAAAACGGAATTATGAGAAACCAGTCTCACAAAGGGACCATGAATGGAACTTTTCAAATGCCAAAAATAAAGATCAATAGTGTTTTTACAGAAACTAAGGCAATTGGACTTAACCATAAATTTTAACCCAGGTACCAGAATACCGATAATTAGGATAGCTTTTGACTCCTGATAGGTGCAGAGATAAAGAAATCACTACAATATCAAAAGTAAACTGTAGAGGATCTGGAATGATTTGGGACGAGTGGCGAATGGAATTGGTAAAGGAAATTGGTTGATGGTTATAGGATATGTAAATGAACGAATAGGCAACAGGGTAAGAAAGGTATAATTGCAGCTTTTGCTACACCTGGAGAAAATAAAATGGAGAAAGGTTGGTAGAGTTCTGTAGTGAAATTTGTGTGGCAAACACGTTCTTTCAGCACAAGGATCAGTATAAATTAGGGGCTAGGAAGGGCTGGGGTCCGATAAATGAGGACATGCTGTTACTCTTAAATTAGACTGAAGTTTTAAGTGTCTAGGATGTGCGGTGAATGATAGTGGAAGAGATGAAGCAGATTGCGACCACAAGTTTTAAATGGTAGGGAAGTCGGTGGGACGATCGGAACCTTAGTGGATGATTAGGAGTGAGTGTGGAGTGTGCCAGGAAACTGTATGAGAGTGTGTTGGCGATCGTATTGGTGTATGAGAGGAAAATTACGGTATGGAAGAAGGAAAGCTCTTGAGTGAGAGATATTCGGTATGCGAAGGGTAGATAGAGGGGGGGAAAGCTTGAGTAAGAGATGTTTACTGTGTGAAGTTGGGGTGAAGGAAGTTGTGAGTGGAAGTGTTATAAAGTGGCCCGGATATGTAAGAAGGGGGTGAAAGGTTGCAAGGTTGTATGAAAGGATTGACCGAGGAGAAAGTGGAGGATATTGAGGATATAGAAGATATAAAAAAGTGTGACAGAGGTCGCTTAGTTTTAGTGGCGTCGATGCACACCGACCACATTTTGTGGGAAAGTGGTTAATTTGAAGAAAGAGAGGGGTCAGACACATTTAATTACCGAACGTGTTCAAGACTTTAAAAGGAAAAATCCCTTGGACCGAAACTACGCGACCCGAACTGAGCCAGTGTGGTTGCCTTCCTCCAATTACGCGGTGGATCCCTCAACCCAGAAAGAGGATTTGCACAGACAGAAGAAACGATTAGGAGGAGAAGTCGATGAGGAAAAGGGAGGATGCAGTTTCAGGAATTGCCATAGCAACCCTTATCATCTCTCTGCACTGGGGCTAGAGGGGTATTATGAACTGGGAAGAAGAACATATTCGCAAAGAGAGCACAATCTTTAATCCACTTACAGGCTCGGTTGTAGAGAGTACTGAACAGTATAAGTACCCAGTGTGTCAACTTAAAAAAATAACGCTATTGAGGTACTCTATACCATACAATAATAATGTTGATAATCATTATGATAATAATCAGTGTTAAATAGTGCTTTCAATAATTGGAGGAATCGTTTCTGGATATATGTTGAAGCCCATCAGATGCAGCAGTTATGGTGTTAATTAACAAAAAAGGAAGAAGCGAAAACTAACGATGGCATCTGCGCTAGGAATGATTGCAAGAAGAGATGTGTAAAGAAAGTAGTGAAGTGGAAGAAGAAGAAATGTGCGAAAGATATACAGCTCCAGATCCATCGAGAGAATACACAATCCTCTAAATTTCAGTTGCGGTTACCCACAATCCACTTGACACCTCTTTTGGGGCCAGAGGCAGCAATGGATTCACTCTTAGAGCTGAGGGGGGAGGTCGTCCAGTGGGGCTTCGAGGCAATGCGGTCGAGCTTCCTTCCTCCATCAGATCCGGGTACGATCCCATTCGTGCCACTTGTGTGTCGAGGTAGCGGAAGAAAATAAGGATATTCGGCGATTATATTTTTTATGTCATCTTAACAGAATCATAAAGAAAGAGGCGAAGTTAAGGGATGTAAAAATGCGTGGAAGGTAGAAAGCTCGAGTGAACAAAAGAGGAGGTTACTAAAAGTGGTAGGGTTTGGAAAATGGATAACCCCCTCGAACACACATGGAGTCAGTGTCCAGAACAGTCTTTAGGGGGTGTCATGGGTGGGGGGGGGCAAACACTCCTGAGGAGAGTCTCTAGAGAGTGGCACTCTACGAGACTATCTCTCCTGGGTATCAGACTCTCACCAGGAGAGTCTCTTGAAGGGAAATTAAATACCAGAAAAGTCTCTGAGAGATAACCTCTAGGGTGCTAAACACTGACCAGGTTTCTCACTACAGGAGTCTCTAGGAAGTGGCAACCACTTACGTAGGGTGTCAATACAGGACAGTTTCTTGCGGTTTCAATCACTCACGGCGACAGTTTCTTTAGGACATCCTTTAGTGGGCGTCAACCACGCTCCAGGACAGTCTCCTACTACGAATTCTGCTACTTGGAGGATGGTCGAGGGTGACGTCATAGAGAGGGCTGAAACAACTGTGGAGGAATCTCCCCAGGGAGCAGTGGCGGATCCAGGATGAAAATTTAGGGAAGCTAACCTAAATTCCTTCATCTAAGTGGTGTAAGAAAAGGGCAGCGATCATTAATAAGGGTTATCATAGACGGTATTGATAATAAATGACAGCACCTCATAAAGGAGTGACTACAAACTCTCTCAGATCCAAATTATTTTCCACCCATCAAAAAATTAGGAATTTTAGTTTTTTGACGTCATCAGATAAGGTATAATATTGAATTTAATAATTATTTTTTAGATTTACCTGTATTTTAGACATATATCATATAAGATACATTCGATCGCAACGGTTTAAAAAAACGGGTTTTTATATATTCTATATTATTACATAACTCTTTCTCACTGGCAGAATACAAGTATTGCTTTAAAAAGAAACATAAACCAGTGTGAAATTCGGGGGGCTCCTAGCCACCCCTCCTGAATCCACGCCTCCCAGGGAGGCAATATGAGGGTCTCCTGATTGAGAGACTCCAATTGCTGGAATATTGGACTGTTTACAACTACGGATAAATATTTCCTTATTTAATTTCCCCTTCGTTTATAGTCGTTTCTTTATTATTTGGATTCCACCTTTTGAGTCAATTTGGAAAAAGGGGATCACATTCTGGCATCTGGTGACCGAGAAGTATGTCCCAAAAGGGTTTGTGAATCGCTGCTCTCTGTGAAAAAGTAGCCAAGTGGCTACAGCGAAGTACCCACTAACCTAACCTAACCCTCAATACCTAGAAAGATAAATTTAGTCATAAAATTGGATTACTAGTGACATACAGGGTGGGGTAGAAAGGTTCCCCCGATTTCCACGGTTAATAAAAAACAAAGACATGATCATACGAGAAAATCTTTGTATCTATAATAAGTACATTAAATGCCTTTGTGATTCAAGTGCTTTTGAAAATTGAATCACTTAAGTGACGACCGCCAATGTCGATGCGTTTTGAAGTCCCTCGAAAGTTCACCATAGCCCTTTGAACCCTGTCCCGTGGAATTGCATTGATTTTCTGAGTTATTGCTGCCTTTAGATTTTCTACAGTTGCTGGCCGGTGTTGATCCACTCCTGATTTGAGGTCCCCCCCCCATAAAAATATCAGAAGAGGCTAAATCTTGGGAACGTGTGGGCCACCCAATGTCGCCTCGCAGAGAAACAAGACCCGGAAACATGCCACGGAGGACTCCGAGCGAACGTCGAGACGTATGCAATGTGGCACCATCTTGTTGGAACCATACATCATCCGGATTATGAGCGGAGAGTAACTGGACGACTTTAAGATGGAGAAACCTTTCGAGGAGTTCACAATAACCAGGCAGTAAACTTCTCACTGTGGAGTGGTCGTTCGTGGAGTTCACGAGGGTTATTGACTGACCAGTATCAAAAGTTCTGTTTATTAACCATCCCCGATAAATGGAAGTCCACTTCATCACTGCAGATCAGAACAGCTGTTGGGGGGATGGTCTGGAAAATGTCTCAACACAAAGTTGTGTGGGTTTCATAATCCCTCTCGCTTAGCTCCTGTACAACCATCATCTTACGGACATGTGTGAGGCAGATGCGTGTTTTCGTGCAGAACGTCTGGGAGACTGCTGTATTGAAGCTGTCACAGCTGCAACATTTTTTGGCCCTGTAACGGTCCTAACGCGGCCAGGACTTTTCTTGTTTAAAGCCGATGATGTTTGTCTAAAGTTGGAAACCCACCGACGAATTGTTTTTCCATCTGGTTCGTGATCTTGACGACGAAGCGCAAAGTATCTTCGGAAGGAACCTTGCGTCGTTACGACGGACTCATCCTTCTTAAGAAACTCTTTCAGAACAAATGCACAATGCTCTCCAATCCAGGCCATGGTGGGTAGTACCTGAAACAGAAAATAAATGGCATTTAATATACTTCGTAGAGATGCGAATTTTTTCTTATATCTTCATATGTTTGTTTTTTTATTAACCTTTGAAATCGAGGCAGCCTTTCTGCCCCCCTCCCCTGTATTTATAGAAGCCTTCCACGCGTGTGGTTGCATTTCATTACAAGATGTAAGAACTAAAAGTAGTTTCAAGATGTTTCTCACGATGAACAAACAAAGGAATTCCAGGATGAATTTTTGGTTTTGCAACTTGAAAGTCTAAATATGCACATAGAGGATTATCCACTTACAAACAAGAGTAAAACACAGATCTACGCATACACAGATGGTTTAGTATACATTCATACAAAAATGCTCAAACACAGATACACGCATACAGTCTGACTCTAAGATACACACACTTCCCATGTATACATACATACACAAAAGCTCAAATGCAGACATACACAGGCTCAAACGTAGATACATACACACACGCTTTCGCTCACATGCATACCAACATACAAAATTACCTGCACAAGGCCCTAACAAACAGCCTTTCACTCACCTCTACATACAGAGATAAATTCTCCCTCCCAAACCTAATGGGTCAGGCTCAGATGTACGCCGTCGCCCTTCGCTCCGTGATGTATTTTGGATCTTTCCGCGTCATCAAATCTCTCCGTTAGCGGCCGGTTTCCGTGAAATGACGGTCAGATCTTCTGGTGTCTGATGAGGTTCCTCGGAAGGTGCTCACAGCGGGAGCTGAGACCGGGCAAGAGGAAACGATAAAATGAGATGATTTCAACGATAAGAGTTAACCAACTGTTTATTGGGCTCGGAGCCATGGCTAAGTGGTCTAAAGCCGATAAAATGTTGGGGAAAGTTGAAAAAAGTGAAAATGTGTTGGAATAAGTACATTGCAGTTGTGTTAGAAGTGGTAAGCCTATGTAAAGTGATGTATGTAAAATACATATGGCGTTCTGTTTTGATATTTTGAAAGTTTGTCTAATATATATATATATATATATATATATATATATATATATATATATATATATATATATATATATATATATATTATGGGTTGAAAGAGAGGAGGGGAACGTAAGGAAAAAGAAAATAAATAAGGAAGTAATAAAGTTTATTGATTTTTAGTTATTTCCCCGTGTTGTCGTTCCGCTATTTTTGTTTCTTTAATCTCCTGTGCCCCAAACGATGGCTATTCCCTAACAGGCGAAGTCGTAGCTCACGTCATCCCCACGAGTCGCAAATTGGAAGTCTCCCCGAAGATTATAAAGACAAAGATTGAGTTTAATCCACAAGTGATTCTAATTAATGTGACCTAACTAAACCTATGCTTTCCAAAACTTGGCAAACCTTACGTAACTGGATATAACAAAACCTAAACTAACCTAACTTAACCTGATCTAACCTAGCCTAGCCAAACCCTATCATAGCTTAACTAAACCAAATTTACCAAGACCTAAACTTTCCTAACCAAAACAATGAATTTAACATAGCCTAACCTAATCAAACCAAAATATAACCCAATGAGACCTAACTTAAATTTAACTAAGCTTAGATTATTTAAACTAAATTTAACCTAACCTAACAAAACTAATTTAAACCAAATTTTCCCTGACCTAACCTCTCTTAACTAAGCTAACTACACCTAATCAACCAAACTGAGCCTAATCTATCTTAACGTAAACAACCCTACCCCAATCCAAACCAGCTTAACATAACCTAACCTAACCTAGCCAGATTAATCAAACTTAACATATTCCTAACTAGCCTAACCTACCTAACAAAATTAGTTAAACCTAACTCAATCTTAACTAGCCTAGCCTAACCAAACCCAATCCGATATTCAACCCTATGCTAATCTCAACCAGGCTAACCTAACCCAACCTAACATAACTAAGGCCAATTCTTAATGGTTTTTGAACAGCCCTTGTTTATCGATGACACTTCTGCTCTCAGCAATGTCCTCCGGGCCAGGATTTCGAAATCAAATTGGCGGCTGACATATTAAAACAGTGACTACAAAATCCCCCGAAGTCCTTTGTTATTTGTATAATTGGGCAAAACATCTAACTATAGAATAGGAATAAAATATTTGAAATCGTGTACCATATGGCGTCTAAATAGTAGGGAAGTTGTTAATATGATTTTGTCGCCTGTTCAGAGTAACATAATTTGAGTGTTCTTAACTGGAAAGGATCTGTAAAACATACATTTAATGTGTTTATGTAGATTGTATAATGTGAAATTCTTAAGAGAATGAGAATGGAGAAGAAAGAACTAAAATTTCATTTTAATCGCTTTCTCTTTAGTAATTTCTTTCATTAATTCTCCTTCGTCTACTGTGTAAATATTTAGAAAGATACATAGAATAGTCGCCATGACGACCGCCATTTTCCTTAATGTCATGTTGCGACAGTTTGAAGGGCTGCCTTTTCTTGATTTGGTTAGTTTTTTTGCCAATCTTTATTCTGTAGTTCTTCTTATTCTAAGAAAAATAACAGGATAATCGGCTATATTGCCATAAATTTCACTTCTAAGTCAAAAGAAATCATTCTGACTCAATATAAATACATTGCCCGTCCTTATCTCGAAGACGCAGTGGAATCAACTTGGGTTTTCCTTCCTGTATAAAGACGTAGCGCTGTTTGAAAGGGTGCAAGATAAAGCAAACAAACTAATTCCCGAGCTTAGGGTTGTACGCTCCCAGTGACATTTATATATACGCGCTTTTTTCGGGATTTACGACTCCGAAGATCCTAATGTGGTATGGACTCTAATACGAATTGAAGTATAAAGGTTTTCTAGTTCACTAACCACGAAATAAGGTTCGGTTTTGTCGAAGAGACCTATTTCTATTGGTCTTCGATGGTATTTGACTGGTTTCCCCATTGAGATTTCGGTCCAGCCCTATTACAATCACGAGCAAGAATCCCACACTAAAGTTTTTAAAATACTAAAAGGGTTTTGTAATTGAAAACTGCTATTCGAGATGAACGATGCAACAAACTCGTCAAAATAGATTTAGATTTCTAAACAAGCGCCGCAACACGCCAGAATTCCAAATAAGTTTAGTTACAAAATCACAGAAACATGGAATAGTCTAATTTGCCGAATGCCGTAAAATACATACCAAAATGGATTGAAATGTCTTTGGGATTTGGGCATAAATGCCAAAAAGTAGTGTAATAATTGCAATTGTCTTTGTGTCAGAAAAGTGACATTAAAAACTCCTTTTTGAAACTAGGTGTTTTTTTTTATAGGGGTCCTTCTGGGGACTGCCACCAAAGGCATAAGTCGCCTTAATTGAAATTTCAGCCTAGTACCAGGTTGCTTAAAAATCCATATTAAAACAAAGCCACCTAGAACTAAATAACAAAAAAATGAAAATCTAAACAAAACAAAATCAAGAAGAAGAAGGAAGCATGCTCCAGCGTCGGAGGATAGCTCGCCTCCCCCAGAGCAGGAGTATGCGAGCAATACCAAATAAATTGGAGTAGGCCAGCCTCCTCCAAAAAGTATGATAGTCCAGAAATCTGTACACGAACCCATCCCGAGTAAAAAGGAGAAGCGATAGCGATCCCGCTCGTCCCGGTCTCGGGACAGGTGACGTGCGCGAAAATCACCCAGACTGGGACATTCAAAAAGAATCTGCCGGGCAGACTTGTGGACCAAGCAGTCGTCGCTGTTAGGCGCAGGAGAGCGCTCCATTAAATGGCGAGGCGTCCCGTGATTTCACCCACCTCGAAAATGATTGAACTTAGGAAAAATGTGATTTTTAAGGAAGACAAATATTAAATTTTGAACGAAACTTGATTGTGGTTATCTCCAAATCTTCAAAACTTTGTAACGAGTTTACTCGAATGTTGCCCCCCTCCCCCAATAAATCAAAGGTTTGGAAGGAAATTCAACGTTTATTGGACGGTAAAAAAGACCTTAAACATGCCCCAAAGCAAGGCAGAAATTCAACTTAGATTAATGACGAAAATATGTCTGTGGTGAAGAAAATAGCGGAAGAAGCATCATAGGAAATTTTATTTGATAACTTATTGTATAAAGCTTTCCAGTGGGGAAAGAGGATTTTTCCCAGTGAGTGTAATGAGACTGACCGTGATTCCTAGTAAGCAAACCAGTTAAGCACCATCGAGGACCTATAGAAATAGTTGTCCTCTACAAAACCTAACCCTGGTTCATGTGTGCTGAACTAGAAAGCTTGAATACTTTAATACACAAAAACTTTATATCCTCTCGTTTTTCTAGCGGTCGAGGATTTCGAAAAATGCGCGTAGGGGCTGCGAATCTCCCATATAAATCTCCTTAGAACCATACAGTATAACGGGGCTGTCTTAATGACAGTCCCATTATACTGACTTAATGCGGAATAAACACAAATGAAAATTGCATGCCCCCACCCCCCAAATTGCCATAAATACATTATTCATTTTGCACTTAATCGAGCACAGTATTGGCAAACAATTCAGTTCCCAAGCAACTATTTTTGCCCTAACTGCTAACTACTTTAAACCTAGCTCTGAAAAAGCAACATAATCTAACCCAAGCTTATAAATGAATAAGATATTAACCATCTAAGTGATTGGAAATTCGAGGAAAAATGTTATTTAACATTAAAATTTAGAGTTGAAACACACGCTGAAGAAATATAACGGAGAGTCACTATGATGAGCAAAGAAACATGCGATTACCTTCGAGAGGTTACTACAGAGCTCTTCTTGTGTAGGACCGACTTTCAAAACAAACATAAAGTTCATTCTAGTGAGAAAACTTTACTCTAATATAGGTACATAACCTACAACACACCATTAAACTTGTACTCATGAAATCAAGCGTCCTAAAATAAAACAAAACAAAACAAGCGTCTTAAAATAAAGAATGGACAAAAAGATAACGTCCTAAATCAAGTACAAAAAGAAGCGTTCTAAAATAAAGCAAGGATAAACACAAGCGTTTTCAAATAAAATAAGGACAGACATAAGAGTAATCATATAAAATAAGGAGAAACACAAGCGTCTTTAATGAGAGCAATAGACTTTCTCACATGATGCAAGAAGTTTCAATAAATGAAGCAAGAGCCTACTAAATCGAATCAATAGGATTCCTTAAATGAAGCAATAGGCTCCCTCAAAGGAAGCAAGAGGCTTCCCCAAATGATACAAGAAGTTATCTTAAAATGAAGAAAGAAGCTTTCTCAAATGAAGTAAGAGGCTTCCTCAACTGAAACAAGAGGCTTCCTCAACACTAGCAAGAAGCTTCATAAATTGAAACACGATGCTTTCTGAACTGAAGCTACGAGTACTAACCCTATGCTTCTTTTTTATGTAAGTTTAATTGATAGGGTTTAATGTTTTTACTTGAATGCAAACATACTTTGCTGGGTTTTGTACGTCTGAGAGGGTTAATTCGACTAGTGGCCTCGCAATTTCTGCCTGCTCCCGGAACTTAATTTCGTCTTGGACACAGGGTGCGAAAGGTCTCGGCCGTAACCAGATACATTTAATTTTTTGGTTTGTGATTCGAGATTCGGATCTAAATGTACTAACCTCTGTAATTGTACGTATGAAGAACTCATTAGGTATCATTAATATAGTGTATGGTTGTGGGGTAAATGGGAATTTGGCATGTTTTACATTTAATGTGGTAGAAAATTATTGTTCACGTATACTTTATCTTCATTTAGGTAACCCTCTTGCTTTCGTTGAAGAAGCCTCTTGCTTTCGTTGAAGAAGCCTCTCGCTTCAGTTAGAAGAAGCCTCTTGCTTTCGTTGAGGAAGCCTCTACGAGTACCTAAAATGGTTCAGTAAAAAGATGAAGATAAATTAAAAGCCATAACCAAAGTACAAGGAAACTTACTGCAAAGCCATCCGTGAATGGATCAGGAATATGATACAAATTAAAGTTAGGTGATGAAAATGGATTTGTACCTGATATTCCCTAGGGCATCATATATAATTGAATGATATCAAACTTTGGGTCTATCAAACTTATCTTCCCTAAGACGAAGAAACCAGTGAGGAAATTCGTCCCACTGCCAAGCTTCGCACTAAATTGTGTACCAGTTATCTTCAGGAGCCCGGTACGGAAAAACTCCAAAGTTATATCCTTACGGATTTAATAATTCCAAATATAGGAACAATAAAGTCTTTTCTTAAAATTATCCACATGAGAAACTACTAACAGTTTCTACTCTGAAACCCTGAGTTAAAGAAACCTAAATTGCATTACTTTAACGATTATACTCAATAGATTACGGAAAACCTCTTAAAACAAAAGGCTTGGGCAGTACACTTAGAAGCAACATCTAACACTTGTAACTAAATCAACGGCTGCCAAAAATGAAAGAAATACTGAGGCACGGGGCAGCTCGTTCTCGTGTTCGGCCCAAATAAATCAAGTTGCAATGCTAAATAATCATGGGGGAACAATCATACCTTTCTGCTCGAAATCTTTTGAATGGTATTTGCCAATAGTACAGAAATTCTGACAGTTATGAAGCGAAAATCTATCTCGATAGTTTTTTTGTCGATTTTCCATGAATATCTTAACTTCAGCAAGTTCTTTAATCGACAGGTGCCAAAATGGTTGCCCCAGAACAACTGACTCAAAGATCCGACATTTCATTGATCGTTCGTTAAGCAAGATTGAGGTGACTGAAGGAAGTTTTTGAAGCGAATCGTAACTAGAGATATGACTTGGGTTTATAAGTACGACCCAAAGAGAAAAATCTTGTCGAAATAGCAGCTACCAGTGGAATCAGCTAGTCTCCTTTAATTCAAAGTCTTTATAAAGGTTAACAGAAAAGTTATGTTGTCCATTTGGGCCGAATTCTGAAGGGGTAATTTTGATAAACACTGCCGAAGGGCATCGAACGATCACCGCTGCATATTTTGATCACGTCCTTAGAAAATTTGGAAGCCCTTTCACCTCGATAACGCAACACCTCATTCTTTGAACATGTGTAGGGCGACCTAAGGAAATTATCGATGGGATATTTTGCGCCATTCACCTTACAGCCCTACCTTATCCCATTGGATATCTTTTGATTTCCTTAAATACAAAAATAAAACTCAAAGGAGCCCAATTTCACACACTCGCTTTTGCAAAATCAGCATTTTCGACGTGGTGTGATTCGCAACGCTCAGCATTCTTTCGAGAAGTGTTAGGAAGGTGGAAAATTCGTCTTCAGAAGTGTGGTGGTGTTGAAGGAGAATATGTTAAAAATATGCTTAAAAATTGAATTGACGACTACATTTCAAGATTTTAGGTATTTAGCATCTACCAGTTTCCTCACAAGGTGGGGTTGTCGCACTTCTTCGCCATTAAAACTACCTGCACCTCCCTCACACTTTATACCTTCTTAAGCACAAGGTGACCCATCATTTTGTCCACGCCGAAAGCACTTCATAGTGATGGAATGTTATGCAATGTAGTATATCTTTCATTCAGGGTTCCTCCATTAGCAGAAGAACCCAACCAAATACCCTCATAAACCAGATCCAACTACCCCTATCATACTCTCATGCAGCTTCATGGCACATTACGGAATAAATCCCTTACCATTCCTTTAACGCTCAAATCTGCCCAGAGACTTCCATGCCCTTGTAAACCTTTGTGGTTGAATCTGCTTCATCCACACCACTACCATTTACAATGCATTCTAGATACTTAAAGCTTTGCATTTGTTCAAATGTGACACAATGACTTCATTTCTCACACCCAGCTCCATTCATACCTCAAGATAACAGTTACCTTTCTCTTTTCTGCTTTCACTTTTAACCCTCTCATTTCCCACACTCTTTTAAAAGCTTCGATTAATATTTGCAATTCTCTTTCACTCTTAGCTACTAACAAAAAACAGGTCAGGAAAGAGAACATATCATTCACCCTTCACCATCAATCTCACCCCAATTTCCTTCATTTCCATACGTACATCTCAGTATTTCATCCATAAAAAAATATTAGACAGCCATCGCAACATCACACAAATTTTCTTACATCCCCTTCCCCCACGATTGATCTTTTACCATAACATACACCTTATTTCCAACATGCTCTTTAAGCCACCCAAGTGTTTATCACTTACTCCATAAATTCTTAGCACCTGTCATAATTCTTCCTTATCTACACGATCAAAACCTTTCTTTAGATCCATGAACTCAGCATAGACTACATCTCTTATACCTTGTTATGTCAGCCACCTGTCGCAGCGGAAATACTTGATCCACACATACACTACCATCACTAAAGGTCCCTTGTCCATCCTCTATCACTCCGTCAGGTCTCCTTATATATCTAATCCAAATTTTGCAAACAATTTACCCACTACACTCCACATACCTATCTTCCTGTATTTACTGCATTCACCTTTCTCGTCATTTTTGTCCTTATAGAATGACACTATTACAGTCATCAGGCACTCTTCCACTTTCAAATGCCTTTCAGCACAGCTAACAAGCTCATTCGATAACACACTCATCATAACATTTCAGCATCCTTCTCATTTTTCAGACATCTCAGAGCTCTACCAACCTCTTACATGCCCATATTATATAACTCAAATTATTATCGCCATCTACTTTTGACCTCCTCGTTGCTGACTGGTAACTTGCCATACTCTTTTGGATTTTTCACACAGTAAGAAGGTTCTTCAACCTTTTTACTTTCTTCCAAAATAGCTTGTTTTTCCAGTCCATCACTTTTTATGCATCCAACTTCATGCTATTCATGCTAATCTTCCTTTAAAATAACTGCTATCATGCTATTCTTCCTTCAAAATAACTGCTACCTCCTTTTCACTCCTATAAACCTAATCCACAGTTGATCGCATTCCAATCACTCCTCCCACACAAACTCTTCATATTTATCTCGCATTGAACAAGTATTCCAATTTCCCCGATTAAAAGATATGCACTACTATTCCCCTCTTTCTCACATCACATATAAACCCTCACATTACACACGCGCACTTGGCTCACATAGTGTCCAGATTAGCCGGCTTGACTTGAGTGGGTTGAAGAAATACCCCCCTGCTCATTACAGCTTCGTTGTACATTGAGCTGTGGGATAACACCTTCGTGTGCGCGGCTACCCAGGCTGACGCCACCTATTCGGGCTTACTTGCATTTTACAATACGCGCCGGATGACTGCATGGGTATTCTTCCTGCCCACATATAAACATCATTCTGGGTTTGATCGCCTTTTCTAACACGAAATTGTAAATATTACCTACCAGGAAGCACATAGAGAACATTAGATGACTGAGCAAGAATAGCAGCATGGAAAATGTAAAGAAACCCCAAATATTACCCCAGTATTTACAAATGCATTTTTCATATTCCCTTTTCACTATTAGCAGGCGATAGCCTGAGGGGAAGAAGAAGATCGTTTCTCTATTGTATAAGTGCTTTTGAGGAAGTGAAAGTGTCTTTGAGTTTCATTAGATTAAGTTTTCGTGTCGTAGGTACACACGTATCTCTGTATGTATACGTAGTCAAAGGACCCAACATGAAAAAAAGTTTCAATAAACAAAAGCATAATTTATTTTTGGCACACATGTTTTTAGATGTGTGTATAATTATTTTCCGACTTCACATTAGTTTATAACACGTAATTTGGGCTCCTCAAAATGTAAAGTAACTAAACTAATTAGTCTTTTAATGAAGTTTGCTTTTTACAGCTGTACATATATTGTATATTTCTGCCTGTGTGTGTTTGTGTGCAGACAGGTACCAGCAGCAATTTGAGGGTTTAAAACGTGTCCACCACTGATTGAATTTGCTAATGATGTCGGCATGAATATGATTCAAATTGAAGATGATGTGAGCACGTATTCGAGAGGAGGGGGAGGGGGGGGGGATACATGGATGAAATTTAAATTGTAAACGATGTCGGGATTAATTATGATTTTAAATTGGGGAGGGTGTGATCACGGATGAGATTCAAATTCCGGAAGAGAGAGGTGGCGAACATGAATGAGATTAAAATTGTAGGTGTATTCACAAATGAGATTCAAATTGCAGTTAGTATTACAAAATGAGATTCAAATTGCAGTGTGTATTCACAAATGAGATTCAAATTGCAGTGTGTATTGCAAAATGAGATTCAAATTGCAGTGTGTATTCACAAATGAGATTCAAATTGCAGTGTGTATTCACAAATGAGATTCAAATTGCAGTGTGTATTGCAAAATGAGATTCAAATTGCAGTGTGTATTCACAAATGAGATTCAAATTGCAGTGTGTATTGCAAAATGAGATTCAAATTGCAGTGTGTATTGCAAAATGAGATTCAAATTGCAGTGTGTATTGCAAAATGAGATTCAAATTGCAGTGTGTATTGCAAAATGAGATTCAAATTGCAGTGTGTATTCACAAATGAGATTCAAATTGCAGTGTGTATTCACAAATGAGATTCAAATTGCAGTGTGTATTGCAAAATGAGATTCAAATTGCAGTGTGTATTCACAAATGAGATTAAAATTGAGGATAATATCAACACAAATGGGATTACAAATAGGAGAATACAAATACCTATAAGTTTCAATTTGCGGGGGGATATTCGAATTACCTGAATTGTTAGCACGAGAGAGATTTGAATTGGTAGGTATGTAAATAGTTATGAGATTCTAATTAGGCAAGGGTATGGGTTTCAAAGTTCAGAGGTCGTAAGCAGGATATAGATTATTCCAATTGGATGCAATGGCTGCGCAGATTTTATTGAAATTGTGTAAGGAGGAGAATAGCAAAAATGGAATTCCATTTGTGGAAGATTTAAGTTCGAATGAGATTCAAATTACAGGAGTATAGGGAGGAATTCGATTAGAATTGTGGAGCTGAAGGTGTGAACACTAATAAATTTTAAATTCTGGTGTATTCATCAGCGTGATTGAAATTATGGGTAGTGTCAGCACGAGTATGATTCAAATTGGGGAGGAAGAAAGCACGAATGAAATTCAAATCATGAATTGGATTGAAATTGTGGGTGATGTAAGCACAAATGAGATTCAAGTGAGTTGATAGTAGAGCCTAATACGATGAATTGAAAGCTGAATTTAAACAATGAACCAATTTTATTCGTATTGGTCCTAATATTTTTCAAGTCTAAGTAGGAAAAAACAAGTAAGAAATGCAATTTAATTATGAAGTCAATTGCAAACCTTCCACCAGGAAATTTTCGTTTATCCCTATCAAGTGCTCGAGTTTTCAATGCTACCAATGATCGTATTTCTATTTATTTTTTATAGTGCAAGGTGGTCTTTTTTTGTTTCTATAAATTTCTACTTTATGCTTTCTTTATTTATCTTCCATAGTGTTTGCTGGAACTTTATACAATCTCTATTTCAGTCCTGCTATTCCCATTCGTTTATCTTCCAATGGCGTGTGTGTTCGTATCTAAATATTGATGTTATAGTCCTCAAGTGTTATTCTTAACAGTATCGTTCGATCGGTACCCTTTGCATTATCCTCGGTTTCTGCATATTATTTGTGTTTATTGTCTAAGTTTCATATCTGTGAGTTAAAGCTAATAAGGTGTATTGCTTAAATACTTTGCCGTTCGAGTATAGAAGAATATTGCTTTGAAAGATATTCGCTCTGCTTATTTCTTTATTCTGCTAATTTCATTTTTCCAGGAAGTCAACAGCGGTTCATGAGTAAACAACTTCTACCTAGTTTCTCCTGTCAATATCTTTAAGATACAATATTTTCAGCAGCACAATTTTGTTATTATTGACTCGAAATCCTCTGAATTAAAGAAAAAAAAGAATATATCGTCAATAAAGCAATGGGACTATATTTTCTGCTATTATTTATTGTTTTCAGTGGAAACTTTTCAAAACTTACTTGATTATTGTTGCACTTCTTTAAATTCATATTTTCTTTTGTACTGGGTGCAGTATAGATTGCGATTTCACGTGTAGGCATTATTCTGAGAGTGGGTCACTGTAGGTCTTAAAATTCTGTTGACTGTACCCAAGCTCTTTTATATACCTAGATTACGAATGTTACAACAGAGGAATCCGTACAAATTACCTTATTGCAATAAATCCCGAGGTGGTTTCAGATGGTCCTATGCACTGAAACTCTCTTTTTATGTTACTCTTTACGTTCGATCTTCTCCGCTTCTGTTTTGGTTATTACTTTTGTAAGAAGTATTTTGCATATTGTCGACAGGAAGATCATTGTCGGTCTGTTGTTCTGTAATTCTTCCGAATTTGCTACCATTCTATTACCCTTTTCATTTCTTTCGGTTACCATGGATTTACGGATCAACTATCATGCTGGATTTGCTCTCTAAACCTTTTAATGATGCTCTCCATAGTTATCATTTACCGATGAATTCCTTGAGTTGTTCCCTCTTGAGTGCTGCAAACAAATTCTGCGTTTCTTCGCCTAAGTTAGCTCTTGTCGGAGCATAAGTTTTGGATTACTGTGATTAATTATAGGAAGTACCTCTTAAAATATTTAATTATTAGATTATTTTCAATTATTTGATATTTAATTATTAGTTTATTTTTAATTATTTAATTATTAGTGTATTTTTAATTAGTTTATTTTTAATTATGTTATATTTAATTATTAGTTTATTTTAAATTATTTAATTATTAGTTTTTTTTAATTATTTGATATTTAATTATTAGTTTATTTTTAATTATGTTATATTTAATTATTAGTTTATTTTTAATTATTTAATTATTAGTGTATTTTTAATTAGTTTATTTTTAATTATGTTATATTTAATTATTAGTTTATTTTTAATTATTTAATTATTAGTTTATTTTTAATTGTTCGATATTTAGTTATTATGGGAATGTTGTACCTTGTCAGAGTCTTCCACCCAGTGATTCTTGGCCCCGGCGACGCCGAGCTAAACCCACTTGGTGCTCTTGCCTACGGGTCTCTCCCCCTTGCGAAAAGGATCCTGTTGATCTGAAGTCGAGCAAAAGAGACTCACCCGCGTACTGTGAGCAGCTACGGTGCAGCTGATATCTGAAGAATTGCATACCATCCATGCTCCAGCGTTGTTATGATGATATTATTTAGTAGTGGTCGGAGTTGTTCTGGACATCTGCGCATTCCCTTGGTTCCAAGAGTGCACATATGTTTGCTTTCCACACTCTACCAGTTATATATCATCCACACATTACCACCACCTTCACATTCTCTACTCGTATTAAGAACCTCCTTAGCTGTAAGTAAATAACAATATATATATATATATATATATATATATATATATATATATATATATATATATATATATATATATATATATATATATATATATAATATATATATATATATATATATATATATATATATATATATATATATATATATATATATGTATATATATATTCGTGAGCTGATTTTTCATAAAAACAGGTTGACGTTTTCATGGCCGTCGAAGCTATCAGTCATTGATGTCAGATTACGTAACATATGAATTATATATATTCTTGTGTCTACATTGCATGCTACCTGTGTGTGCGTATGCTTTCTTGTATACGTATTTTGCCCATGTGTAAGTTGTAGAGACACTGCAGCGAAATAGGTGAACGAAATAGATGGAGCTGACCTTCATATCATGTGGTACAATTATTCTCTCTCTTCTCTATGGGTTGTATCGTGATGTGAGCAATGCTTTGATAGAGAATAAAAGAAAGAGAGAAAATGTGTATGACTACTTCTAACTCGCCCCGTTCACCCTCGGCGTTGTAAATTACTCTTAAATCAAATTTCAGTATCCGGCAGCCAAATGCCGCAAAATATATGGTAACATTTGGCATCTTTTCAGAGTTGCTTATTGATTATTTTCCTCCAATTTCGTGGGAATATTAAATATTTGTGATTTATTCCTATGCAGTTTCCGCATAATATTATTTATTGTTTTAATTTTATCGAGAGCTTATTATGACCACAATTTTTAATTTTATTAATATTTACCTAATTTAGAAGAAATATTTTGCGATCGTTATTATATGTGATCTATTTCGCACATGGTCAAAGAAATGGCATCCCAATAAATAGTTGATTTAATATATATTGAATATTAGCTGTCAGAATGTCTGATATGCTATATAATGTTTGTAGCCCTTTCCGTCCAACCACCAATATATTAAAACGTGGGTAGCGACAACCGTAGATCTAATTGAATAATTTGATTTAAAAAAAAGACTGATTTTACATCGTTATTCACCGTGCGCGGGAGAATAAGGCGTGAAGCTAGCATACGCATTTAATTTACATACTATCTTGATTTTGATACATTTTTCATTCAGGAAATGAATAAAAACTGATATTCGTAGGTTTACAAAAAATGACCCGTTTTTTCTTTATCCACGAACATTATTTTTATATTTGAACGAAAATATTTGATATCTCCTACCGTGACTAAGCGAATTTTAATTATTATTTACGCTACTGTAGATTTATGCCATAATAAATTGAATATCTTGAAATGGAACCAAATATTGTTCGGGTCGCATGGATATAATTATGCTGCAATTTTGACCCACTTAATAGAGAGCTAAATATTCGTTTTAACACATATTATAATGAATTTAAAACTGTGTTCTTTTATGCAGTTTTATGTGTACTTTTCAGATCTAACACTCGTTTCCACCGGAAAGGCATACTTTGCCCATAATCGACTGAAGTTCCATGATAGGAAAAGTAAGGTTTTCCAGCAAAAACTAGTTTCAGATCTGAAAAGTACCCATAAAACTGCATAAGAAAAAACATTTTTAAATTCATTCAAAAGATTTAAAACCAGACCTAACCTAAACTAACCTTACCTTACCTAACCCTAACGACATTGCTAATTGTTTGCAATTTTGCGTTTTGGGGGCGCATCATATTGTATTATTTATCATTTTTCAGGAGATTTCGAAATGGGCGCAAAGCCCGCATACTCTCCTTTAATTGTAGGGGATGCACCATCCCCGCAACCCGCAATTTTTAATAATCTAGTAGTATTCCCTAGTAGTAATCGCTACCAAAATCGTGCGCCACTAATCGTAAGAATTACCACGATATTTTCCTCAGCTTCTCGATGAAAAAAGGTTAGCGCAGAAAAGTTTATAAACAAGTGGCTTTCGAATCCTCCAGTGCAATTGTAGTACAGTAAAAGAAATTTAGATCTTAGCTAAATTTACAATTCCTGCAGCATGTAAGACATTTCATAACTCATAGGATTATACTATGAGCCCTATATATATCTAAGACCTGAATATCGTCCTCCAAGACTTCACGTATTATTTGGGATTGTGACTTAGAACAACCACAACACACCATTGTAACAATTTAACTGAAGACACAGCGATGCACGAAGCGTCCGAAATATAACAAAGCATGCTATTGGCTAAGATCCTAAAGACGGATGCGCAGATCGCTTGCAGATATAACATAGCATGCTATCGGCTAACTAATCAGGTTTAAAGTAGGCCAAAATGTGAATGAAATAAGCAAAATAATAACATATTTTCGTAAAATGAATAACGAGGTTATTATTAAGTTCAGGAAGGTAAATATGAGATCGGTAAGCATTATTTTAAAAATTAAGAAGGCTTATGTATTTGAAAATTTAAAAATCGTAATTGTATTCGAACTAATATTATCCGAAAGCGACTTAAAATTTTAATATTTGGCTATTTATTTACTCGTATATTAAGTTTCGTTGCACTAGAGTTTTTTATTCTTCGAGAGGTTTACGTGTGTGATAGAAAGTTTCCTTTTCCAAACTTAAAATCTTACTTTTCTAGCATGAATCATTAAAATGTCTTTTCCATTGTGTGCAGGTGTATTGAGATTGAAGTGAAAAAAAGTGAGATCTCTGCTCTCCTGGGGGCGGCCACAACAATTCTGACATCGCAAAGCAGCTCAACGTCATCCGGATGACCGTCCACAGAGTCGCGGAGATGCTTACGAACGGCAATGACTTCAAAGATCAACCTCGTTCAGACAGACTTCAGGTTGAAACCCGTTTGATTATAGGAGAGGCCCTCGAATGTGCTCCGAAGCTCGAAATGACTGCGCTCGCGAAGAAGAAGAACCTCTCGGTGGCAAAGATGTCCATGGAGGTCAGGGAAAAGGCTGTAAAGAGCTTAAGGTTCGTAGAAAGACGTCTCTTCACCGAACGTATGCAAGAACAACGTCGAGAGCACTGTCGTATCCTTCTCGACGATTTTAAGAGACATTGAAATGGAATTCTCATTTTCTTATCTCATGAAAAAAAACCTTCAGGGTCGATCCGATCATCAACAAGTAGAACGACCATGTAGTAAACTTCTGCCAAGACTTCTTCGAGGTCCACTACGTGCCCGCGACAAAGACCCGACCTGCGTGATAATGCATAGCATCTTGGCTTCGAATGGCGAGAAGATGCCGTCCGTGTGGTTTGCGGCCGGTTACAGGCTCACGCTGTTAAATATTTTTCCGAAAGACCACTCTAGTAAATTATAAATAATATTACCTGGCAAATTTGTAAAGAGTGGCAGAGAAGGTAGGGATTGAGGTACACAAGCTTTCTTATTTTTAAGACGTCTCGGAGGCGCCAGCTTTGTTAGTCCTCTGAAAGTTATAAATAGTCGAGTGGCAGCCAACAGGACTCTCCCCCAACCCGGGCTCTGGGTACCACGTGAGGCCTTTTCTTTTTTTTGCCTTTACCGGTTTTGTTTGCGCATTTATCTTTTTTTTGTTTTTTCTTGTCTCTTGGTTGGGTTATAGGCCTGTGATTGGATATTGAAAAAAAAATTGATCGAGCCCATTTTTTTGTTGTGTAAATAAGTAAGAGATCTCTTATAAATATTTACCCCACATTTTTATGTACATACAATCCGTTTCATTCTCCTTCGATTTCGCACGTCCGAATTAGTGTAGGAAGCGGGTTGAAAGGATTGGGATTAGAGTATAGATTTTCAGCCCGTTACAACGTGGCCTATTAAAGAGACATCTTGACCAAGAAATTCCTGCCCTGGGTCAGAAAGCTTACGAAAAAGGGGAAATAAGCCTTTCAGAAGACGGTGCCCTGACCCACACCGCCAAGAAAGACCGTGCACGAATGGTTTGGGTCAAACATGAACTTCCGGTCGAAGGTCGTTTGGCCGCCGCAGTCGCCCGACCTCAATCCCATCGACTACAGCCTGCGGGCGCATGTCGGGGACAAGGCTTGCAAGGTCCTCCGCACTAAGGTTGACGAGCTAAATTTCTCCTCATCCACCGGCTAACCGCCTTAGGCGGCCACATTGCTTAATTTTACATTTTAAACACATTATTTATATGTTAAAATAATAAAAACTTGTTTAACTGTACCCAAACTATTGTGTCCTTTGTTGAGAGCGTCGTAATGAGTGTAACAGGACTTTTCCAATACCTGATATATATATATATATATATATATATATATATGCTTGCTACTTAATGTTGTCCATCGTTGCCGATGACGACGTCACTCCAAAATAGGAATAAGCAATGCATGGAGGGATAACTTGCACGATGACGTTTAAGGTGGAAAGTAGGTGTGCATTCTTCAGTCCACCATCTTCACTTTCCCCTGCTGAGTCCAATGGCGAGGAAATAATCTTGGACGACTGGAGTAGGTTTAATTGACAGTGCTGTGCCAAAAAAAAGTCCCTTCTTGGACTATCGCATAATTGATCTGCAGGTTTACTCTTCAATCCTTGGCCCTTTCAAGGGCTCCCACAAGGCAGTGGGGTTGGCCGGATTATACTGCACGGCACTCGGTCGTTGGACGTACCTTCAGTTAAAGGCAGGAGGACCACGAGCAGGTAGTACGCCAACACGTAGACCACAAAGTGGGAAAAATATATATATATATATATATATATATATATATATATATATATATATATATATATATATACATACAAGCCATGGTTTCACCACTCCTTCCCCTTACGGTTGGAGCTTGTGCTTCGCTATGCTCGTTACCAGCCCTCAGGGTTGTTGGCCTCCGGCCTCTTTGGCCTTTCATAACTGTTTTAACTATTCGCTTAAACACCCCCTTTGATCCTCTAAAAAGAATGAAACTACATAAGTACACTAAGAAATTTTAAAAATTCAAAATATTTTATTTATTTACTTTATATATATATATATATATATATATATATATATATATATATATATACAGTGGCGGCAACAAAAAAAGTGACATTGAATATTGGCAACAGAAATCGATACACAAAATCGCTTTCACTATTTTACTTGCCAACAATTCAATGAAAATGTGCGGAGCTTATGCCGCAAGTGGACGACTCTCCTGGGCTAAGACAACAGAACTGCGCTCTATTGGAACTCAGTGTCTCGTTTGAGCTCGTACAACGAGGTTTTAGTATATGGCACTCCAGCGTGCTGATTATCTGCATTCGTGCCTACATTTGACGTGCTATAACTTCTGTGCAAGTGGATACAATGGGGTGGAAAAAGCTTTCTATGACAGAGAAAAGCCGTGCCTTGACCCTATTAGAGCAGGAAAAGTCTTTTATTGATGTAGCAGCAGATTTAGTAACCTCAAAAATACGATTCATCGCCTAAAACGTGCAGCTGAGTTATTGCCACCAGGTACCATACCAAAGAGGAAGGAGGGCATTGGTGCAGCTAGGAAGACATCTCCAAGGACTGATAATATCCTAAGGCGTAAAGTGATGTCAGACCCTTCTGTAACCTCCGCTTCAATCAAGAAAAAACACCCAGACCTCCTCCAGAACGTTGCCCTCAGGACCATCAGTCATCGCTTACAGAAGGACTTAGGCCTACCGTCTCGCCGCGCTGCCAAGAAGCCACTTCTTACCAAGGCTATGAAGATGGAAAGGCTCAATTTTTGCAAGACCTATAAACATTGGACAGCTGCCCATTAGAAGAAGGTCATGTTCAGTGATGAGAGCACCTTTAGGCTGGTCAGAGGAGAGTCAAAGATCGTGCGTCGTCCCAGCACTGTGTCTCGGGATGACCCGAAATATACCGTGAAAACTGTGAAGCACCCTGATAGTGTGATGGTGTGGGGTGCCTTTAGTGGAAAAAAGGGCAGAGGAGGTCTGTACTTCCTTGCCAAGAATGTAGCCATGAGGGGGACTAACTATCTTGAAGTTTTGAGGCAGCACATGCTGCCATTTTGGGAAATTCATCAGTGTGAATTTTTCATGTATGATGGTGCCCCTGCTCACAGGTCCCAGTTAGTAAAAAGGTTCTTCAATGATAATAATATTAGTGTTTTGGAGTGGCCTGGTAATTTCCTGGACCTAAATCCTATTGAGAATGCTTGGAATCTGATGAAATCCAAAGTTCAAGAGACAGCACCCAGCAGCATCAAGGACCTGATAGAATCACTGAAGCAGATCTGGGTTACGATCGACCCCACCTACTTCGCAAACCTCACTGAATCAATGCCCAATCGACTCAGGATGGTCATCAAGTGCAAGGGCAACATGACCAAGTAATAACTTTCATGAAATATTCATAATAAAATATGTAAGTTACATTTTTCTGTTTTATTTTCCCCGAATTGTCACATGTCACTTTTTTTGTTGCCGCCACTGTATATATATATATATATATATATATATATATATATATTGATAGATGAACAATAACGTTCTAGTCAATGCAGTTATGTAAGGATAATAATTAGAATTCCTTAATCCGCTAGAAAAGTCTCCCGGAGTTCCTCAACCCTTCTCCCCTTTTCAGCAGGAGCGCTACATTTACGACTAGGCAACCATCCATTTCTCTAAAGTAGAAATTTCATGAAGTCTTTTGCATAAGCTAACGTTAACTTTAACAAAAAACGAGGAATATGAATTTACCCATGGATCTTCGCCCTATCTTTTTTTTTGATAAATGAACAATAACGCTCTAGTCATTGGGGTTAGGTAAGGATAAGAATATGAATTCCTAAATCCGCAAGAAAACTCTTTGGAGTTTCTTATCCCTCTTCAGGAATGCTATATATATATAACTAGGCAACCATCCAATTTTCTAAAAAGAAAATTTCAAAAAGCCTTTTGTATAAGCTAACGATTAATTTTAAGGAAAAAACGGGAAATATGATCTTACCCACGGATCTTCGCCCTTTTAATTTTTTTGGTCTTTCGCGTAGCCGAGTTACTAAAGGTTCGGTTAAATTGAGATCAAAGCGCTTGCTAACAGCCTTAGTGTACTTGGTTCGAATCCCACTCTAGCTCGGATTTTTGTCGAAGTAGGAAATAATTATTTCTGAAGAAAAAAAATTATTCCGTTTCCTCTTTCTTGCGGTGTGTTTGATTTATTTCATCATTCTCTCACGCTCATGAGAGATATACATTATATATATGTATATATATATATATATATATATATATATATATATATATATATATATATATAGGTTTGATTAAAATAATGAAATCCAGCGATATTTCGAACCCGATATTGGAGCGCGAATTGCTGGGGCCTCGGTAGCAAATTCTGCTGAGTTGTTTAACGGTTTGAGACGAACTATGCGAGCTATACCTTAAGTCATGCTGACATAACAAAACGATGGTAAAACTAGCTCCAGGAATCGTAAATCAGGCCGGAAGGCAAAACTCATTGACAGCCGAGCATTAAAACGCAGTGTGTCCATAAATCAAAGAACCACATCTACTAAAGTGAATGCACAACAAAACCAACATCTTGCCAAGTCAGTACCTACCCAAACAGTCCGTCGAGATCTTAATGGAGCTGGATACCATGCCCAGACCACAATAAGTGGACACTGGACCAGTGGAATAATGTCATCTTCTCGGAGGAGTCGACCCTCTCACTTTTTCCCTGGTCGGGACAAATTTATTTATAGAGGACGCCCAAAGAAGCCTTCGATCTCAAGTTTCTATCTCTATCCGTGAAGCATGATGATGGTTCTGTGATAGTTTGGGCAACTATATCGTGGAATTATCTTGGTCTTGTGAAATAGTGGATGGTAATGTTAGTGAAACTATTAGTTTTCAATTTGGGGTTTCCATATTCACCTAATAATACAAAGTCTTTCCTAATGGTGATTTCAAATTTCAAGATGATAATGCGCCAAATTTACATAGCTAAAGAAGTTGTTAAAAAAAAGGGCCCAGAACAACATAGCAGTGAGTAAGAACATAAAACGATTAGATTGACCCCCGCGGACATAATTAAACATCTTAGGTGCAATTTGGAGCAGCAAGTAAGGAACCTCTTTCGTCCGCCAACACCTATGGAAGAATTGGAACAAGTTCTGCTTCACGATTGGATTAAAATTCTCATAACTTATGTGTAAAACATATCTGACTCTATTTTTCGACATATTCAAGCAGTTATTGCTGCCAAAGGAGGATCAACTCCATATTAAATAATTATTTTTTTAGATTCTGTTTTCATTATTTTGTCCCCTAAAAAAGAAAAAGTTGGGAAGAAAAAGTATTTAAAAAAAATTAGGTCATAGGAAATAAATCATTCTTAGTGACTTAAAACTTCCAAACATAAATTTGTTTCTTTACAAAAAATATTCTTTGTAATGGATATTTGGCGGTTTTCCGGAAAAAAATATAGTTACATATTAAGACTATTTTACAAGCTCGTAAAATACTTTTTAAATTTTTTATCATTATAATCTATTGCCACTTTTATCACTCTATCATTTAATTCGTGAATAAATTCTGAAATTATTTAACATTTAAGATTATATATGATACGTCTTTCCATTATGATTTGCACTCTTGTTAATTTCACAAATTATATAATTATGCGAAATACCTTTTAAAATACCTTTTAAAAACTTTGAAGTATTGTCTACTTTTTTCGCCATCGTTTTCATGCGTAACGTTATTGCCTAGAATTAAACTAATGAAAACTAAAGTTATGTTCATCACTTCGTTCATGAGTAATAAATTAAATACATATTTAAAAATAAAATTAGACTAATGGAATTAGAAAAGACTGAAATCAGTGTGAAGAAATAGGTAATTGAATTAGTAAAAATGCGAAATAAATCTAGAATTAAAGTAGTATTAAAATGAACATAATTAAAAGAAATTAATGAAATTATTAATAAAAATATCAATGAATATAATAAGTAGGTATAATTAATATAAATAAAAATAGAAGGAATATGATGAGAAGAAATGTTAACTAAAGTATAAATGGAATGATGGGAACAAATATATACTAAGATGAATCTTGCAATAGACCAATTCAGTCTTACGTGGTGGGCCATTGCTCACATCAACAAACCTAAAATGAATGCTGCATTTGCCTGAGCAGCCGGTCCATGTGATATTCATCAATAAATAATGAAATATGTGATTGCATGATTTTTCCCCCACCCTTGAGGAATACGAGGTGCCGAGTTATAGAATGTCTGAGTGTGTAGAAACAACCTTCAAAATATAGGTTGTCAAGTTATTATAAATGGAGGTCAAATTATTTTCAATATACTAAAATAATTTATTTATTCAGCAAAGTAGTCTCCATCATTCTGGGCGATGCTTTCCCATCGTTTAATTTAGCCGCGGAATCCTTTCTTGAAAAGGTCATTCGGTTTTGATGAAATGATTTGAAATCCTTTAACCATCTTTTTCATATTAGAGTGAACTTAGCCATTTGGGTTATGTTGGAATGATTTAAATAAATGGTAATATAAATATGTAAGATCCGTTGATGAGGAAGAACTTCCAAGCCTAATGTAATATTTTTTCTCGGGTTAAACGAGCCAAGTGTGGCCCGGATTTTTTAGGGAGGAGGATACTCTTTTTCCACCGGGTGATGGATGGACGATTTTGTTCATTAGCTTTATTTAAACGACGCTATTGTTGAAAAGTAAGGTTTGCTTATTAATTATGTACTCATAATGGATATTTCCTTTCATATTCCATTAAATCCCAAGTTTTCAGTTGTTGGTGACCAATTCTAGCAGTAGGATTGGGTTTTTGTTTACGATCAACCATTGGTTTTGTTGCGCTTAATATTTCAGTAAAGAACCTGATTTTAGTCTTTGGTAACAATTTTTTCTACCAATCAAATGAAGAGTATTTAGAGCTAATACAGCTGAATCAATATTAACATGTTGTAAACATTCTCCTACACACAGTTAAATCGGTATTCAAACCTTATTTTCTGTTACTTTTTCTCTGTTAAAGTTATATACTGACCGGGATCGTAATATTGACTGTGCCGGGGCCGAGATCACTAATATTTTGCAGGGGTTGGGGGCCCGGTCGGTCTCTAATTTAAGCTGGGTTTTACTAGCTTTAAAAACGCCCAGCATTGCTACCTTATAAAAAAGCCTGTGTATTACTACAGTTTACTTTAAACAACTTGCTGCAAATTTGAAGCAATTTAAACAACTCTAAGAAACATTTTAACAAGTATAAAAAACTATATTAATTTCTTTACAACTAAATATTAAAGTCTCCATTTAATTTTGTATCCAATTTTAATGGTAACTGATTTGCCCGACTTTCCAAAAGCAATAATCTGCGCTCTAGTACTGAGATATATAATTATAGAAAAACCATCAATGAGATTTTAATTTTAAAATAAGATAAATATTATAAAGGATAAAACAAAATATAAATGTAATTCCTCTCATTCAATCAGTTTAGATATAACTTAAAATTTATAGAGGAAAAAATGCCTAATACCCTCCATTAAAGAATTCACTGAAAATAGGCGAAGATTGTCTTCAAAGTATAATCGGCATAAAGATTTCTAGTTTACTGGGTTCGTTGCCATTAATAATGGACGTCCTGGTATGACCGGCCTACTGGCCGACCAAAATTAAGGCTCCACCTGGGGATGGTTCTAAGAGTGCTTTAAATACACAGTTGTTAGGCCAAGGAATATTCTAATATGGCTACAAAAATATACTTTAATAGGACTAAAGATTATATAGGGCAAGTTAAATGGAAATGCAATTAAATATTGACGGTTCACTGCTAAGATTATTAACACTAGCAATTAAGTTTGAACCGAGGGATAATTAATTAGGTAATGATTTTACAATTATGCAATGTTCTAGAGCAAAGGGGATCCTAGAGGTCCCACGGTAAAGGTGGGAGGAGCGTGACAAATCGGGAGTTAAATCACTCTTACCTTGATGTGCGGCGAGTAGGACCAGGTAGGTAAGTTCGACCTTGAACTTGTGAGCGTCTCCCGGGACACTCAATTCAACGTCGGGAGACTGAAGTAGGGGGAAGGGGGCTCTTATTCTTAAGAGGCAAACGGATGGTGCTTCGGGGAATGCTTTTCCGATCCTTAAAATCCGAAGACGTGGTGAGAAGGGTTGAAGTACGCCTAACTATTTCCACGAACAACACTGAGTGACGACTAGCTCTTCTTTTGCTCTTCGATAATTACTCAATTCTTCTTTGGACGAGAATGTAGTCGATTTCCACTCGACTAATGAAGACGTTACGCCTAATGTACTGGACGGCGACTTCAGACACAATCTGCCTGTGAATTCAGCAACAGACTTTCTTAATTGCCTTGGGTCGCGATAAGGTTCTAAAGCGCTAAGTCGCGATGCCCACTTAATGGTTTTTCCATTGTTCTAATTTTCGCAGTATAAAGGGCAGACGAATTTAGAGAGGGCAACAGCAAACTGGGAAGGTCGGGGGGGGGGATTCCTTCACTTTCTCATTCTTCCATAATGGAACAAATTCCTAATCTGGAAAAGGTATGTCATTTGCATTTCCCAATTTGCGATACACATGAAATAGGCTTCTATACGACATCTAAATAAATTCCAAAAATATATTGCGATAAAAAATAAATACTCAAAAGCCTGTTTGATAAAGAAGCGATAATATATATATATATATATATATATATATATATATATATATATATATATATATATATATATTATCGCTTAACCATTGGTTTTGTTGCGCTTAATATTTCAGTAAAGAACCTGATTTTAGTCTTTGGTAACAATTTTTTCTACACATCAAATGAAGAGTATTTAGAGCTAATACAGCTAAATCAATATGTTTAGGCCTACCTCCCCCCCCTGATTAGCCACAAGTAGGGGATTGGAGGAAAAAGAGGGGATCTTTCATGACCTGACCTTGTGTTATGCTTGTATGCACTTCTCTTATATTTTCTACCCAGTGTCAGTTGAAAAAGGGTGTGAGATACACCGAAACTGTTCTGAATATATTGTCTTCAGAGAATGTGGTGTAATTCCTCATCTTTTCTTGCGATATTACATTAATTTTCATCATATATATATATATATATATATATATATATATATATATATATATATATATGCAGGGTGTCCAAAATTCAGGCAACATAGGAGAATTAGGTAAGTTTCTCCTATGGTGCGTCACTTTTCGGACACACTATATTTTCAGCAACCCGTTTTTTGTCAACCGGCGCATCTGAGGTAAACTTAATAAATTTCATATTACAGACCTAAATCTGTTCCATCTTCACCAGAATTCATAAAGGCATGAGGGAAATTAGTATTGAGGAACATTACTCGTATGGATGTCTGGTTGAAATAGTCAGACATGAAACCTCGTCCCTAATTACACTGTACAACAAATTTCAGTGCAAGAAAAGAAACAGAGATCGCATGTGCATTTTATTATGAAGTTGAATGTTTTGAATTTGAATTTGATAAAAAAAATTTCGCATCACGTCACATCTTCTTGTAAATTGCCGATTTTATAATTATGCAATTGATACCGAATTCCACGATACCATAAATGTATTTCGCTCACAAAGTCAGATTAAATGTGTTAATTGTAATTAATTTATGAATATATAATGAATAAACATGCTTGTTAGCATTATATAATGTATTAACCTAAATTTAGTTATTTACTCCTCGTTTGTAAGACGTCTCAGGTGTGTCACGCTTCAGGTTCCAGCAGAAGTCAGGCAGCATAGCAGGGCTCCATTTTCCATTATACCTGTTTTCCATTGGCGCTATATTTTGATGGTACCTCTCTCCATGTTCATCACTCACATCTCCTGCATTCTCTGGGAAGAAGGACAGATGAGAATGAAGAAAGTGTATCTTCAGTGACATAATGCATCCGAGATCTTGGTAGCATTTGATTAGGCTCTCCAATATACGTTCTCGCTGCCCCCTTTGTGCTTTCCCAGAAGTCCTTTGCCTTTCACCCAGGCAGAAAGGGAACTTATGCACTTGACACAACATATGTGCGGTCCCACCTTTGTCCTGGTCACCCATTTTCCATCCAACGTACAGTTCATAAAGTTTCTTCACATGTTTAGACAACTGTCTCTTGTATTGTCTTAATGTAACTGATTCACATATATAAAAGAAACTGTTTGAGGAATCTTTGCATTTTCTAGGCATTCTAGCTGTCTCCTGTAAATAAAAAAGACACTAGTATGTGAACAATCATATAAATAGCAACAACAACAAATATTAAATAACAAAGTAAAAATAGGAAGCATTTATAGTAAGTTACAAAATTATCGAGCGTTATGTAAGAGTTACCATGGATTTGGACCCATATAACTAAAAGAATTTTTAGTATACTTTCAAAAATTTCATAATTTAGGTTAAGAAATACCTTAGGAACACCCATTTAAAATTATATGTAATCCTTTTATAACTTTGAGAGTTGTCAGTTTCAGCCCAATCCTGTTTGCATTCAATCCCTACGGAACTATCAGTGTATTTAACGTAAGATGGTAATTTACGAGAAACTTGATGGTCGCAGAAAGAGACGGATGTTATATTCGTGATTTACGTAAAAGACTCCCCTACAAAAAGATTATTATCAGTGGCAGAAATCCGTGATGCGATCTACTTATCCAATCTTCTGTGTGGCTTAGAATATTTAAATTGTTCAGCAAATTTAGAAGCATCTATTACTGGCCTAGGTATGTTTATACGGGGCTCATCTTCCAGGCACTTGTTGTGGTACCAAACATCAATAATGTATGAACAGGTAAATATGCCTCCGAACGAATAATGGATAAATATTCGATATTAAATCTTTAGTTTCCACTATTCAATTATTCACTTTTTACTCTCCCATCCTACCTCGTAATTTGCCAGCCAAAAATAATCTAAACTGACGTTACACAGGTACCTTTTCCCAGACTAACTTCCCCAACCTAACCTAAAACAATCTACCTTAACACAACATAGCCTACCGTAACCCTATCTATGTAACTTAACATAGCCCAGCCTTTCCTAATCTAACCAGAACCGACCTAACCCATTCTAACTTAAGACTAATTTAACACAACACAGCCAGGCTTAAACTAATACTGCGTGTTAATTCGTGGGGTAAAAGTTAATTTTTACCATTTCCTACAATCATTTTGCGATTGGTCAACATTTAGCTTTGAAAATCTACGTTTAAAAAAAAACTCTCATAAACTGCGCTAGAAATGCATGAATTATTAATTTTAGCTTTTCAAAATGGCAGGTAATGCTATAGACATTTAGTTTCTCTGCATAAAGCATATCTCAGAAATCACACAACATATCCTTGTAATCATACAACATTCGAAAGCGATGAGAGCGATACAAAAATAATTGAGTTTATCAAGTCTTGTTTTGATTCGTACTTCGACATCAGTCACCGACTTACTTCTTGCCCTCTGATATAGCCTTCACGTTTCTTATGTGTATACACCCTGCTTTCTTCCTCTGTGACTTGTTTTACACACCTCTTTATTGAATGAGCATGACATGGCCACTGTTGAACTTGCGTAGACGCGTAAAGGAACCTCTTTAATTCCGTTGTAGTCAGTTTACATGTTAAAGGAAGTTCGAATACTCGGTCAGACTGTCTGAGGTTGATGGAAGGTGTCTTCCTGGGACGTACAGAAAGATCTCAAAGTGTGTGATTAACTCAACCCCTCATATCAACAACCTTTTGGACAGAAGCTCTCCTCTCCTCATTCTCATCTGAACAAAAGTGTGTTTGGATCATCAGCGCTTGATGTTTATCAAAACAACATCTTCGCAGCCTTCTTTTGCAGCTTAAGTAGACGCAGTTGTAACCAGATGTAGTGTGGGCCTTCCACCCAAGAATGATTTACTTTGATGTTGCACCAACAAAGGTAGTAGACATCAGTAATATATTCCACTATCAGTCTTAAGTTGTTGAGAGTGCTGCCTATAAGGCCAAGTTTGGAAACCCATAAGCAACAAAACCTGTTTGCTGTTGTCAACCCCTAGAATTTCTCATTGGACCATTTTCAGGAAGGGCCAGATCTGTGGGAAATTCTCCTGTCCTTATGGCCTATAGGATCTTATACCCATACGCTTCATCACTAGAGGGATCCTTTACGACATTGACACTCAGTGAAGTAAGAGGCTCTTTAATTGAGGGTTTAGTGAATGAAGGATTGATTTTAAGTTCGATTGCAGTGTCGAGCATCTTGCCAATTTTCCTGTTTACTTGGTGTTAGACAAGGTCTTATTATCCAGTGCTGTGATCAAGTGCCGCAGGGGTAACTCATTAGAATGGAGGGCAAAAAATAACTAAATCAGTTTACGACTTCTACCCAATGCATGGAACCCCCCTTCCAACCAGTGTTAAGATTTGTAGAATAATCTCCAATGGCCTGTAGGCTTTTAAAAATGACCATCTTCTTTAAGAAATCTACAAGATTATCAGCAATAACATCAGCAGGTTTTGTACTCTTTGAGCCTTTCTCAGGAGTGAAGTAGTAGAGATATCTTCCACCTGATTCATTTCACACAGGGAGATGCTCTTCTTTGATGAAGGGACGATCTGAATTGTCTACTTTCAGCATAACCAGAGTTATACCTTGACAGCCATCATAGAAGATGCAGTCCATTTTACCCTTCTTACAAAATTCATCAAAATCTGATCCAGGGACTCATAACTTTCCCTGAGCCTTCACGACTTTATTGTGATAAACTATAAGTCTCTTGTCCTCTTCTGTGATCAAACTAGAATTTATAAAGGCACCAGTAGTGATGGCAGCTGTGACACGTAGGTCAACACCATATCTGATGCTATGCATACCAATATAAGGTATTTCTAATGTGTTTTACTGTGTCTTTTTGATGGAAATTGAGGATCTTCTTGTTATTTTAATGTCACTTTATAAGTTCTATCCTTTTTATCTTTAGCATCAGCTATCTTTCATTCATTTGAATCAACAGATAGAATCATTTTACTTGATGGCATTGGAACATTGGACTGCTTACTTCTCTGCCTATATTGAGCAACTCTTCTTCTTTCACCTTCTTTTCGCTTCTGCTTTTTGACTTGTCTGCTTTGCCCAAGTGGATCAGGCAAGCCAGTCTGATGGGATCCAATGAAACCAAACTTTAGTCTCTGACCTTTAATGAAAGCAAGTTCCTTCACAGGGATCTTTACCTCTATAGGACATATACAATTAATGTATTTCGTTTGTGCAACCAGGGCAACCAAAATTCAGAGCAAAAAACAATTTTACACTTGCAACTAAGGATGTCAAATAGTTTGCTAAGTTTTGCAATGAAAGCCTATTTGACATGTAGTTCTACTCTCCCAAGAGATATGTTCTTGGCATGTTCCCAGTTCTCTTGGATCTTGTTTAAGATTGTGACTTGTGAATTTACAACAGAAGCTACCAAATACTGTTCTCTCGTTCCTACTTTGCAAGCACTTTAGGTTAGATGTCCTTTGCAAGACTGGTTGCTGGGTAGTTTCTCATATCCTCATTATTTTTTTCTCTGAGCACTAGACCCTATTTCAGAACGACATGCAGAGTTGATAGTTCAGAGGGCAACAACTCACTACCATTTACAATTAAGTTGCTCATATGTTTGAATGTGCAAATCTATTCCTAATTTTAAAAAACGTTTAGGTCAATTCCTACTGGTTATGATGTAGCACTTACGGCCAAGTAATCTTCAGCACACTTATGTTTTTAAGTGTGCAGACACATTTAATCCTTGGTGCAAGCTGAACAACAGATTCTAACCTAAGTTAATTGTTGCCGGAGGATTTATACTGCAGTGGGAATGTGTTTGCAAAGCTTACGGTACTGAACATTCACGCTCCGAAAACTGTTTGGGGGTGGGGGAGGTATACTCAACTGATACTGAAATTGAATTCATCATTAATTTATTCCCCGGATCATTTTATAATGAATCAACTCCTTCCCCCCGGAAACAATCTACTTTCATAGTGGAATCTAAGTTGGTTTAAGATAGTTACATATCTCCCTAGTTCTTAAACACTCGGTTCGAAACCTTGGTTTTTATACATTGAATCAAGTAAAGAAGAGCCATTTAAAAAAAATAAAATATGGCTCTTCTTTACTTCGTCAACTTAGAGATGGCTTTCTTTACCAGTACGAGGTTGTTTGTATTTCAGAAAATCTTTAATATTACCTCTACTCTCTTGGACTTTGGAAAATAGGCTTATCATTTATAATACATATCTCCCTAGTTCTTAAACACTCGGTTCGAAACCTTGGTTTTTATACATTGAATCAAGTAAAGAAGAGCCATTTAAAAAAAATAAAATATGGCTCTTTTTACTTCGTCAACTTAGAGATGGCTTTCTTTACCAGTACGAGGTTGTTTGTATTTCAGAAAATCTTTAATATTACCTCTACTCTCTTGGACTTTGGAAAATAGGCTTATCATTTATAATACATGATTGATCATTCATCCATTCCCCCATGACGCATGTCAAACATAAAAGAGACCCTCCATTCCCTATACCACTTTCTTCCGAGGACTCATTGAGACTGACGGTTTAATTGAGTAAAATTTGACTATGTGAAAACGCGAATACCAATTTCTGTTTTACACCTTTTTCTCAATTGAATATTTATTTTTATTATAGCACGTTCCATTACCTGGCGTACCTTGTAAATGGTACTCTCTAATCTTTGGCATAAATGGTTCTCAACGCCCTACCAAATGACACTGTCGACTCCAACTAAATGGCAACTTTGTGACCAATTACTGATAGAAGAGCCATCTTTTTTACCTAATAATTACATAATTATTTTCACAATTACATTTATGTTACCACATAATTTCCATTTAAGTCACCGGTAATTTCCCTCATGTTACTAGGTAATCTTACATTTCTGTTACCACGCAATTACCCTCATCTTATGTTAGCAGGTAATTATCCCATATCATCAAGTAAGTACCCTCGTGGTTAATTGCCCTTTATCTTGCCAGGTAATGGTCCGTGTTACCAGTAAAATTTTAAGCTACTAGGTAACTACCCTTATGTTACTAGGTAATCTTGCTGGAAGGCTTAAGACTGTAGGGGTAGCTTTAGGGCCCCTAAGGGTTGACAATAAAATCAAAGACCAGGGGTGATCCTCAATGAACCCCCTGTAGAGAAATGGCTACATAAAGCCTCCCGGAGGGCCAGGCGGACATATACCTTAAATACCCCTCCTTTGTGGAGAACGCCGGAGAACCGAGCCCCATGAGGAGACTCGTGGGAACAGTAGCCGGCGAATAACCGTAACTGCCTACCCTGTTTGATCTCCCCGCAAATTAGGTAGTTGGAGCGACCATCTGGGTTAAGGCAACCACCTAAGGCACTTAAAAGACTCTCTAACGATCCAATTACCTACGAGATCCATAAACACGTGGTTATGTCACCAAAAGTGGGGCTAGTCAAAAGGTATGCCAAGGAGTGTGGCGGTTGAAGGTCTCACTAATTAACATGCCGACTTGGGCACCTCAGTGCCAACCTCTGCACTTCTCGCTCTCACCAGATGCGAACTCACCATTCGCGCTCTCCTCTGTGGCCTCGCCCCTTTCCCCTTAGATGGGGCGGTGGTCCACCTATAAATAAGCCCCGGAAAGAAAGAGAAAAGATTATTATTCTGTGAGAAAGACGTAGGATCAGTTCGTGAAGATCGATCCTGCAACCAGTCAAGAATTTGGTCAGAAAGACGAACGATCAGTACGTGAAGATCGATCCTTCAGCCAGACAAGAGATATTAGAAGTCGTTTAGAAAGAAGAAGGATCAGTTGGTGAAGATCGATCCTTCCTTCAGCCAGACAAGAGTGATTAGAATTCGGTAAGAAAGACGAAGGATCAGTTCGTGAAGATCGATCCTTCAGCCAGACAAGAGAGATTAGAATTCGGTAAGATAGACGAAGGATCAGTTCGTGAAGATCGATCCTTCAGCCAGACAAGAGTTATTAGAATTCGGTAAGAAAGACGAAGGATCAGTTCATGAAGATCGATCCTTCGACCAGACAAGACGATTTCCGTGAGAAACGATAGAATCAGTTTGAGAAGATCGATCCCCCCTCCCCGGCCGAATTAACATAAATCGTCAAGTTTTGTATCGGTGCCATACCGAAGAATCCTTTAGAGACTTAGAAGAAGTCTGACTGGAGAAAATTAAACCCGCTCACAATCGAGTGACTCTCACATCTCAAGCTTCGTAAGAGTGAGAGGAGAAGAACTCAGCCCCAACGAGGTTCCGTTCTTTAATTACGGTAAAATTCCCCCCGAATGCCCCAAAATCTAATTGGAAACTCTCCCTTTGAGAATAAGACACCAAGAGGCTTCAGGATTATTCAGAAGAGGACTCTTGGAGCGAAGAGCACCATAACCATCTCCGTCTGCTTAACTTAACCAGAGGCAAGGTTGCAATAAGAAGTTGACAGCGCCATAACTCGCTCTCTCCATCACATCTCGGCGAAATTCTACCATCGGCACTCGAAATCCCCGAAGTGCGAGATAAGCCCTCGAACGACCTTCGGCAATCCCTTATCCCTCCTGTCATGTAAGTTAGAAAGAGCATTTATATTCATATTGCGATAATATGAGTTTAGTACGTCTCACGATTTAATGGAAGTAGAAACAATTGTGCGTGAACCCCTGTCCTATTTGCTAGTAGAAGAGAGTACTTTAATTTAATGTTTAACGCTGAACAAAAAGGGTCGCGATAAAAATACTAATCGGCAATTGGTGTGTTTACGTGTAGCCGATTTATTTACTTTTGTCATTGAAGATATTGTAATAGGCCTAGTTGCCCCTGGGATAATCTAGGTTAGTTTAGGACGAGGATATAAATGTGATTACTATTTGTTTTTCATAGTTGAGTGTTAAATTTAAAATATATGTTTATTTTGGGATATTCTTGTGTGTTTCTTTATATCCTTACTCGTTGAAGTGGCTCTTCCTTAAAACAACAAAATTCGCACTCTTTGATCAAAGCCTACTTCATCAAAGAAGTAAATCACGACCACAATGTATCCTACACACAACCAGACATGGAAGGATCTCGCGCCCTTTCCCCCTCAAGCCCCTCAGGGAAATATTATTTAATTGTCAAATTTTGTAAGGTTTTGGAGAGTTTTGAGCTCTTCCTCTCTCTAGCGCCGAAATTCGTCCCTTATCTAGACCACTCGTAGTATATATCTTACATATACTTTCATTTCTCCTAACTTAACCCCAAATTCCTTCTGGATAGCCCCCTCTTTAGCTTTCGCGCTGATTTTAAGTAAATAGTAATAGTGATGAATCCAGGTGACTTTCGGAAATGGATCCTGGATCAATTATGAACCTCTGCCTGCTTTGTGACTAAAAAAAATCAGCAGTACACCCCCCTCCCGAATTCGCAACCTGGAATAAAATTTACATTGGTTTGAGTGGTTCCCTACCATTTAATAGTTAAGTTATTTTTATTTACACTAATTTCGTTACTAATCCAAATATCGAATTAATAAATGGAGTTTAAATTTCGTTGACCTAAAATGTACTTGGGATGAGTTTGAGCGCCCCATTGTGGCCTATTTGACTTTGTAGGACGCTGAACTCTTCCGCTTTAATTGACTCTCCTTTGGCGTTAGTCGCATGCTCCAAGCTGGGGGCGGGGGGAGGGCTTCCTTCTAATTCCTGCTTTTTTGTTTCTTTTTTGTTTGTTTTGAGTTTGGATTTTCGGTTTATTTTGATTTAAGCTAGCATAGGTTGTAAGGCAATTACGGCAATTTATGCCTTTGTACGAGGTCGCCATGGTTCTTTAGTTCCAAACCCTTCGTAGTAGAGGAATAGAACTCGTAGTCAAGCCTGACGCCAACGGTGACATGAAACTGTTCCAAGTCCTATTTTAAAACCCTAATTTTTAATCATTTTTATTTAATCTCTCGCAGGAAAAATAAAAAAATGCGCTCTTGAAGTGGGGGATAATTCCAAGAAGCGGCTTATTGCTGCTTTTAACAGCATCATTTAAAATGATTCTAATATCTATCGATCTATCTAATTCGTGATATATGAATAAGGAGTGTACGATGGGCTATCTCTCTCTTTTAAGCAAAAACAAATGACGTCATCGAGTAGTGAAAATTTTTAAGGTGTAAAGGAAGTGAAATTATGTGTAAGATATACAATGGCCGATCCTCTTACACGCATGGAGGGGGGAATGGGGGGGGCGAATTCTTGGGTGTTGCGGAAGGGAGGACACGTAATTGCCTAGATAAGATTTACAGCATGGCTGTCCATACTTGTAGGGAAATCGGTATCTGACCCTAATAACAGAGGACCTATTCGGTCACCACAATGTCGTGGCACTTGGCAGTGTAATCCGATTACTTATCCTCCCCTCTCCCCCCTCGACTTGCTGGCCACCAGACGCCTTCTCAAACCAGGAGAAGTACGAATCAACAGATTTTTGTGTCAGCGAGCATAACAATACGAAGGGAAGGAGACCAGGTGCAATAACAATAGGTAAACAGGCACTATTTTCCCTAAGATTTGGGAACTAATTTCGCGTCATAGACGAAATTATAGGAGCTGCGACCAAAAGTCAGAAGTTGCCTTTAGCGCTAAGTGAAAGACGCTCGGAGAAGAGTCGTTAGAGGAAGAGAGTTAATTCCTAAGCCCTCATCCCCCCTACCCCTACCTCCAGTGGGTCGGTGAAGTATATAGGCGGATAACTGGAGAGGAAAGGAGGAATATCGAGTTAGAGATCGACACGACGAAGTCCGGCGGCAGTGCCCGGCAATCAAAGAAAGAAACAGAGAAGAAGTTCATTCTGAACCAGTTCCTGGTGGTCACACCGAAAATTATCTTTTGGTATTTAGGATCACTCTCAAACATCTCTCGTCAGAGAAACCCCCTATCACGGTTTGCAACAAAAACCAGAGATAGCCCTCGCCATTGAGGAATACCCAAAGTGAACTCCGCCCCCCCCCCTCCCCCCCAGTCATCAAAGGATTTACGTTTTGCTCATCGCTCGTCAGTGCAAGCCATCTCAAGATTAACCCGAAGATTGGAAAAAGCATTCCTTTAAGGTTCCGTTGTCTAAATCATCTGACTAAGACAACGTGCTTAACGCCATCCGTCGCCCTCACCGAAATCACCTGTTGCTTCAAGTCCGCCTCCTCGCCAGTTAAACAGCTGGGTGTCTGTGAATACGCACACGCGCTTAACTGCAAACCATTTTTTTCGTCTACATAAGATCCAAGGCCAAGGTTATTCTTCAGCCGGATCCACTTGTGTTTTTTTAAAGGTAAAGAAATTCAATTATTCTTGTGTGTCAATTAGCGTCCAATATTAAAGTGAGCTTGGGGGTCAACCATTACTTTATATTCATTTGGTTTAAATTAGTAATGCTAACATAGCCTCGTTTATTCATAGATGTATAGTTTTTTTTTTTTTTAGATTTCACTTTTTATGTTGTAATTAAAGATATATTTTTTTATAAGTATTTAATTCAATCCTCAAAACGCTGCACATGGCACTAGAAATCCTCAAAGATAGAATAACGTAAAAATAATATTGCACTCTTAGAGAAAACGTAATCAAGAAGTTATTCAAGTACGAGACCAACCTACGTATACACCAACTTGGCCCTCACAATACGACGACAATAGTATACCATAAACCATACTAGCGAAAAAAGAAAAAGAAAGATGGCGGCAGAATAAGGACGGGGGGAGGTGTGAAGAAAGCAGTTTTGTTCAAATTCACAACCACCAACCAGAAACAATGATGAGTGGGTGAAGCCCATGTCTAGGTTAAATTTGAGGTCTATCAGCTAGTTTTTGCTACGTTTGCTGACTCTCGGCTATCTTTTGGTTAGGTTTGCGCTCTCTAGCCTAGTTTCTGGTTACATTTGCGGTTGACTCTCAATGTTATGGTTACGTTTGCGACCTAACGTCTACTCTCTAGTTTCGATGTTACTTTCACGGTCTACTATAAATTTTCAGTGTCTCTTTTGCCATCTAATATCTAGTTTCTGGTTAAGTGAGGTCGACCTCCTAGATTTTGGTTAGGTTTGCGCTCTACCGTCTAGTTTTGGGTTAGGTCAAGACGTCTACCATTTAGTTTCTGTTTACGTTTAGGTTCAACTATCTACTTTCTCGCTAAATTTGCTCTGTACTGTCCAGTTTCTGATTATTTTTGCGGCTTACTGTCTAGTTTATTATTAAGTTATGGTTTTATGTCTAGTTTCTGGTTAAGTTTGTGATCATCCGTCTAGTTTCTGAATATATGATCATATTTGCTGCCACCCGGCGAGTTTGAGGCTAAATTTGCAGTCTAACATCGATTTTCTAGTGGTGTGCGATCTAGGCTAAAGTTTATGATCAGGTTTTAGGCAGACGATCTAGTTCATATTTGTGGGTTAGGTTAACACCCTTGCGGCTAGTTTCTTTTAAGTTTGTCGTCTCCTGGTAAGTTTCTGGTTAAGTTTGTGCTTGGGGTCAAGTTAGGGGTTGATCATCTAGTTTCTGGTTGCGTTTATGATATACTGTCTAGTTTGTGATCTACCGACTAGTTTTAATGTTGCCTTTGCGGTTCCCTGGCTAGATTCTGGTTAAGTACACAATTTTTATGATAGTTTCTGGTTAAATTTCGTCTCGTCTGGTTTCATGTTACATTTTTAGACATATAGTCTAGTTTCTAGTTGTCGTTGGTTTAGATTCTAATTTTGGTTAGGTTTGAAGTCAACATACAGGTTTCTTGTTAAGTTTGAGATTTAACTGATAGTTGTTGGTTAATTTTGTGGTTTACCGTCTATTATCTGGTTATTTTGAGGATTGACCGTCCAGTCTTTGGTTAGGGAGGCGGTCTCCAGGCTAGTTTCTCAAGTGTGGATTAAGTTAGGTTAGGTTAGGAAAAAATAAACATCCCAAATCCCTTTACTTCACCTAAACTAGATTTAACCTGAAATGCACTTAACTTCAAACTAGACCGCAAACTCGACAGTAGTCTCCATACTTTACCAGCCCCGTATAATCATTTAGACGTAGTTCAACATGACGTGTAAAAGACCTACAAAAACTACGGCAAACTACGAAAAATATGCAGGTGTATACCGAGTGTGAGTGATTACCACTTTTTAAACGTGTACTTCGAAGGAAATATGTACATGTGTGCGTTTAATGCTTACATAGAATGCGGATAATCCCTTCTATCATTATGGACCCACATGCTGACAGGGTGGGGTGCGAGGAAGCGTGCAAGTAATTGTCGAAGCTCATGTAAGGAATAATTTAATGCAGTTGTGTACGTGATCGGTTGTTGTGTGCTTCGGGCAGTCATAAACGAGACACATGTAAATATATAATTGTTTCAGTTATCATTAATACGGTCACAATTATGTACACTGACATGATTTCTATCAAGACAAAAATCCATAAAAAAACACACTCATATAAAAGGTCATTGGAGAAAGATCTATACATATGAATTGGAAACAGATACGTACATAAGTAGACACAATCTCCCGGGTGTCACTTACAAGGCCGCAAATTTGTCGGTCAAAAATAGGTTCGTGGGACGGTTTGCCGCACAGACTTGCTTTGAGGTTTTACGAAAATTGGCCGAAAAGTTACAGCTCTAGCTGGAAAATCCGCAAGTAGAGGACATACAGAGACAACCAGAAGGTACACAGACACAACTAAATGGTACACAGTCACACCCAGACGATGCGGCCACATGAGCGAGGAGTGTGTAAAACATGAACCGTCGGAGAAGTCAGCGCGCTTGCGTGATTCTAGGCTGTCTCTCTCACCTTCCCAGGACGGAGTCGTTTTTCGCTATTTCTATCCATGAAATAAAGGGCGAGGGGGTGGATGGGTAGATGTGGATGTTGAGTGCCCTGTTTGTTCCCTTATCGCTCTTGATGGAAATATAGAGTGTCGAAGGGTAGTGGGGACGTATTTCCCCTGTGGGATAAAAAACAGGGTATTCTTAGAGCCCTTATTAACTTAAATGGGTTTGTTTACTGTATTGAGCTTTTGAAGAATAATGTTCTCAAATGCCCGAAGGCCTAACGACACTTAGCAATCGATTTTTTCATTCAAATCTGATGGTATGCTTTCGAATTAGGAATATTACTTTTTTTTAAAGTTGCGAGTGGGGGGAGGCAACCCTCCCATAATTAAGTCGGGGTATCTAAAAGTGTTAATTTTAGGGCGGAAATAGCCTAAAGTAGGCGGCGCTATCGTCTTAAATTACCAGGTTAGGTCTGGTATGGTTCTGGGTCTTTTAAAAGATTTTCATACTGTGTTTTTCTTATGCAGTTTTATGTGTAGTTTTCAGACCTGAAACTCTTTTTCGGTGGAAATGCATACTTTTTTTCCTGGTATGGACTTCGGTCGATTATGGGAAAAGTAGGAATTTACGGAAAAAAACGAGTGTCAGATCTGGAAAGTACACATAAAACTGTATAAGAAAAAAACACATGTTTAAATTCATTTGCGACAATGTGTTAAAAAGAATCTTTACCAATGATATTACTTTTTCGACTTTTACTTTCATGTTTCCTTTTTGAAGCCGGTTACTGTTCAATTGGGCAAAACTGGAACAACTACATAATGTTCAAACGAGCTAAAATTTTTACTCTTATTCAAATTGGTCAATTGGAAAGGCTATTTTTTGGAAAAGAACCTTTTGTACTTCCAAAAGGTTTCCGAATGGGGAATATGTGAATGTGCTTCCAACCTCTACATCTTAGAGTTTTCAATATATGTTGATGCAGTAATATATTAGTTCCCTCAATTAAAAATAGGAGCCTATTAAAGTTTTCAATATATGTTGATGCAGTAATATATTAGTTACCCCAATTAAAAATACGAGCCTATTAAAGTTTTCAATATATGTTGATGCAGTAATATATTAGTTACCCCAATTAAAAATACGAGCCTATTATAGTTTTCAATATATGTTGATGCAGTAATATATTAGTTACCCCAATTAAAAATACGAGCCTATTAAAGTTTTCAATATATGTTGATGCAGTAATATATTAGTTCCCTCAATTAAAAATACGAGCCTATTAAAGTTTTCAATACATATTGATGCAGTAATATATTAGTTCCCTCAATTAAAAATACGAGCCTATTAAAGTTTTCAATATATGTTGATGCAGTAATATATTAGTTACCCCAATTAAAAATACAAGCCTATTAAAGTTTTCAATACATATTGATGCAGTAATATATTAGATCCATCAATTAAAAATACGAGCCTATTAAAGTTTTCAATATATGTTGATGCAGTAATATATTAGTTACCCCAATTAAAAATACAAGCCTATTCAAGTTTTCCATATATGTTGATGCAGTAATATATTAGTTCCCTCAATTAAAAATACGAGCCTATTGAAGTCTTCAATATATGTTGATGCAATAATATATTAGTTACCCCAATTAAAAATAGGAGCCTATTAAAGTTTTCAATATATGTTGATGCAGTAACATATTAGTTCCCTTAATTAAAAATACGAGCCTATTAAAGTTTTCAATATATGTTGATGCAGTAATATATTAGTTACCCCAATTAAAAATACGAGCCTATTAAAGTTTTTAATACATGTTGATGCAGTAATATATTAGTTCCCTCAATTAAAAATACGAGCCTATTAAAGTTTTCAATATATGTTGATGCAGTAATATATTAGTTCCCTCAATTAAAAATACGAGCCTATTAAAGTTTTCAATATATTTTGTGTCAGTAATATATTAGTTCCCTCAATTAAAAATACGAGCCTATTAAAGTTTTCAATATATGTTGATGCAGTAATATATTAGTTACCCCAATGAAAAATACGAGCCTATTAATTTTTTCAAATATGTTGATGCAGTAATATATTAGTTCCCTCAATTAAAAATACGAGCCTATTAAAGTTTTGAATATATGTTGATGCAGTAATATATTAGTTACCCCAATTAAAAATACGAGCCTATTAAAGTTTTCCATTACCATTACCATTAGTGTAAGTGCGGGTGCATGTGAAGGGAGACGATAGGGTGTGGGGGGGGACAGAGAAAAAAGACAAGTGGAGAAGAGAGAAAGAAGTGTGGAAGAGGTGCAAAGAGATGCCTAGGGTCTGGTGATCAGACTTATCACTTTTATTTATTTTCTTGCTTGTGTGAGTTCATTTTTGTTGTTTTAGGTATTTTGTAATAATTATAAAGTTATAAAATTATAACTATTATGGCGTTCAAGCCATTTATCTTAGCAACTTTAGTGTTTTTGGTTTGTGGCTTGCATTGCCTGTTTTGTATATGTATTTTTAATATATTTAAGTGCGTGCATTTGTATTGTTTTATTGTGTGTGTATTTATTAGTAATATTGTTTCTTCTTTCTTCTTGGTAGATTGCTTCTTTCGAAGTTCTCGTCGTAAACGTTGGTTTCTTCAATTTTAGGTAGGGTTGTCTTCATCGGTTTCTTGTCATAGTAGGGATTCGAGTTTTTATCAATGTTTTTTTGTGATTGATCTTGTTTCACAGGTTTCTTCTTTCTCATTTTACGCATAGAACGGCACCTCGTCTCCGCCAGCCACTCGGTTGGCGGAGCTGGGGAATCTGGGGGGACATTCAGCTCTTCTGTTCTGGTTAATCATCTGGGTGATTTCGTCACTCAGTTCACGATTAACCAGATCCTGCATTTTCCGGGTCCGTTCTTCTATGACTTTGTTAATGGGAATTATTCCCGCCTCTCTGTGCAGGTCTTCTTGCCGTCTTCTTTCAAGCCTGCGTGTACCCGTTATTAGGTACATGCATTTATTTTGCACTACTTGAAGACGCCTCTTTTGTGTTTTTGAGACACATGAGAGGGTGGAGGCGGGGTAAAGCAACGTAGATCTTACAAGGGCATTGTAGATCTTCTTCTTGTTGCTTTCACGTAGATTTCTGAAGCGGTATAGAGTTCTGACAGCGGACGAGGCTCGAGAAATTCTCTCTTCGACGTGCTTTTTGTACCCGGTAGAGGTGATCTTCATACCGAGTACATTGCATTCGTTGGTGTAGGGGTATCGCGTATCCCCCACACGCACGTCTGCCCTTGAGGTGCGTCCGATGGGGACCACCTTGAATTTCTCCTGGTTTGTTCTTATTTTCCACTGAGCCTCGTAGTTGTTCAGGTTCGCGATTTAAAGTTTTCAATATATTTTGTTGCAGTAATATATTAGTTCCCTCAATTAAAAATACGAGCCTATTAAAGTTTTCAATATATTTTGTTGCAGTACTATATTAGTTCCCCCAATTAAAAATAAGATCCTATTAAAGTTTTCAATATATATTGATGTAGTAATATATTAGTTCCCTTAATTAAAAATATGATTCTATTAAGAGTAGATAGTCTTTTAGCGGATACTATATAATTAGGCGTCGCCCATTATCGAGTACAGGGGCGAATGATTGTCCCTGATAGTTTTATTATCCCCATCGTGCGATATGGAGCAGCTCATTTATTTTTAATAGAAGTAAATTGTATCGATAATTATACACTGTGGAACAAAATTTCCCTTTTGTCTTGTCCTCGGGTTAAAAGTGTTATTTCCCAATTGTTTGTGGCTCTATTAAATAAAAAAGTCAATTTTAATCCCCAAACTTTACTTTTGTGGCTGGGACATTTAATTTTTCAATTAGCCCATTTATGGTAAATAACATTATTTTGATGCAAATAGTAAAAATACATAAAATGTTTTAATGGTTATGTTTTTTTCAGTCATTGTATAAGCATTATATACTGTATTTAAAAAGTTATAGACACAGTAATAAAGTAGTAATAGCTATTATTTCCGTTATATATTTTTTTTTTGCGACCTGAACAACAATGGCAGTTCTCTTACATTCTACATAAATTCAGCACTATTTTGGTGAAAAATAAAATGTTGAGTTTTCTAGAACTTCTTCAAAAAGAGCTGCAGTTTTTAGAAAGGAAAAGAAGTTCAGAAGAGGATGAAGTCATTAATCCAGATTACAGAGGTGCAACTTAGGAAAGAAACTCATACTACCCAAACCAAAAATATCTCAAAGATCTTGTCAAAGACCTTGGTCTCACAAAGTCCAATGCCGAGCTTTTAACTTCGAGAGTCAAACAGTAGGATTTGTTAGATGGATGTGCAAATATCAGGTCAGAGAAAGCGTACCAGTGTTTTTCGAACATTTTTGCACGTCAAGATGAACTTTGCTTTTATCACAATGTAAACGGTCTGTTTGAGGCAATCAGAATCGCCTGTAACCCAAACGAGTGGCGCCTCTTCATTGACAGCTCGTCCAGGAGCATCAAAGCAGGCTGCTTCATAACGGCAACATGTATCCATCTCTCCCCCTTGTTCACTCTGTCCAGCTCAAAGAGGAATAGAGCAGTGTCAAGATCTTGCTAGATGCATTGAAATATGAAGAGTACGGTTGGGAGGTTATCGGGGACTTCAAAATGGTGGCCTTCTTGATGGGTCTCCAAGGCGGCTTTACCAAGTTTTCTTGTTATCTTTGCCTTTGGGACAGCAGGGACACCGTGGCGCACTACCATCAGCAGGATTAGCCATAATGGAGAAACAACGTCAAATGAGAGCCATTATTGGACCCCCGAAAAGTACTGTTTCCTCCTCTGCACTTAAAATTGGGCCTTATGAAACAATTTATCAGAGCTCTAAATAAGGAGTCTGCAGCTTTCAACTACCTCTAATATTTCTTGCCTATGCTATCTGCGGCTATCTGTGAGATTGTTTGAATATATATATATATATATATATATATATATATATATATATATATATATAGCACGTGATAACTATAAATATGAATATGTACCACGGAAGGAAACTGAATAAAAAGCAGATTGGAGTTAGTACTTTCGTCTATTCGACATTTTCAAACTCAATGGTAAGAAAAATAAGACACCCAGTATTTATACAAAGCACGTTTCCCTGGGATGAGGTCAACATTTTAATGCTATCAGATAAGTCGGATTTTAGAAAAATTGATAAAATTGGATCTAGCGAAAACAGCCCTGGGCTAATGTTGAGATTACTCTCCTTTGTGTGGGAGATTAAAAATGATTCCAGGAATTGAAAATGTCGAATAGACGAAAGTACTAACTCCAATCTGCTTTTTATTCAGTTTGGTTCCGTGATACATATTCATATATATATATATATATATATATATATATATATATATATATATATATATATGGGAAACTCTCAAAGTAGAGCGTGAAGGGAGCAATAAAAAGTATTTCCGAGCACTTTCGAACTCTATAAAGAGCATATGAATTAATATAAATATTTACGTTACCTTCGCTTTGCTAATAACATTGTATTACGAATTGTCTCGAATCCTGAAGAATTGTAGTGACTGGTAGCATTTATCACATTCCCTCTCACCGATGACTTTTCAAACACGACAATAATAATAAAATATCTTTAAAGAAAGTTAAGACAAATAGAATAAAGGATCAAATTCTAGACTTGCTCGTGGCTAATTTTTCCTCACCCGGACTCTAAAAACTGACACACAATCTTAAAATAACTCTAAAAAAGTTTGTGAGTTCTTTAGAAATCAAGTCAACAACGAAGGCACTGGTTCTGAACGGTTCGTCAAAACCTCGCCAATATTTACAAGATAAATATAAATCTAGATTACTTAAATGGCGTTTTCAATTTCAAATTGGAATCTTCAGAATAAAGAAAACTTCAGTTTAAAAATATTTTGTTCATCGGTTGGGAACCCATTCACCAGTAAGTATCCTGACCTATCTCAATGTATTATCAGGACCAATTATTCAACCTGGGATCCGAACCAAGGCATAATGTCTTGAGTAGAAGCTTGTAAAAAGAAGAAAATGAAGGGAAAAACTACAGAAAGTTAAACGTCCTTAATAAAGCTTAATATAAACCCATAATTGAACCCAAAAGATCAGAAAAAAAAAATCAAATCTATGTATACGTAATTTGAATAGGAGCAGAAATAGGTAAGTTACCCACAGGAACATCAAAATAAGATTCTGAGCGCGTTCGCGTTTATTAACCAGGCCTCGTCTGTTCTTTCCCTGGATGAGGCTTGATTAATAAAAGAGAAAGCGCTTGGAATTTTCTTTTCATTTTCCTTTAGGCAATTTACAGACTTAATCTCGCGCAATTAATGTGAACGCCCTGGTACATAAATATATATTAAATAAACACAAAGAAAATTATTCCAAAATTAGAACCAGGCATCTGCATACCCGGAGACTAATTAAATCCAGTAACTAAAACCAGGCATCTGCATACCCGGGGACTAGTTAAACCCAGTAACTAGAATCAGGCATCTGCATACCCTGGGACTAGTTAAACCCAGTAACTAGAACCAGGCATCTGCAGATCCGGGGAGCAGTTAAACCCAGTAATTAGAACCAGGCATCTGCAGATCCGTGGAGCAGTTAAACCTAGTAACTAGAACCAGGCATCTGCAGATTCGGGGACTAGTTAAACCCAGTAACTAGAACCAGTCATCTGCATACCCGGGAACTAGTTTACTTGATAAGAATTAAAGATAAAGTTTTGCTGTTACGGTAAACTAAAGTAATATGTAATTGGCTGCAGCGATTTCTCATCAGGATCGGCTGCGAATCACAACACTTTTGTTAACTCGGGCGATAAACCTTTGTAAAGTGAACAGAAATCTAAGTAAGGCTCAACATTTGAGCAAAAATACCACTGAGGCCTCAATTGTTGAGCTAAAACCTAACTCAGGGTTGATAAATTTCGCGAAATTGACGAAGGAGAAATTAGTCCAAGACGACACCTTATCGAGGCTGAGAAAGGAGTTAATCCCAGGTGTTTTTCCCCTCACACAAACATTCCAAAACCATTTTGTTTGCCGTGTTAGTTACCCTAAATTAAAGAGGTAAAGTAAAAAAAACATAATAAGCAGAACAAATAATTAAAAAAAATTAAATTATTCACTCCGCTATTCCGGAAATAAACATCTTACCAAAGAAGGCGAATGTTAAGATATTTAATTAATTTGATAATAACAAAAAATAATGGAGGAAATACGAAATATTTACCCCACAGGCGCAAGAATACGTATTAGTAGGCCTTTTTTGACTCCGGATGGAAGCGAGGAAAAGAAAGTCAGGAGAGGAACGAAATAAGGCTGGAGAGCGGGACGAAAGCTTTGCTATATCTTCACAGAGGCCATGCCCCAATGGATCTTACCAGGTGAACCTTGGTCATTGAATACTTGTTAGGATTAATCCGAAGGGTTCGTAAAAGAAATATACGGATAAGAATGCCAACATGAGTGAGAGATGTAACAAAAAGAATAGAAATGGAGATTGGCAGGACACATTGCTCTAAGAAACGACGGAAGACGGTCAAAATAAATCCTAAACTGAATGCCACTAGACATAAAGAAAGCCAGAAGACGACCTACCGAAAGGCGGGAGGATAAAAATTGCCCATGGGCAGCCGGACCGACGTACCGTGATAAGCGGTGAACCCGCGATCAATGGAAACTTCTATAAGATGCCTTTGGCACAACGAGATGAAAAATGGGCTCATGATATACATAAATATATATATATATATATATATATATATATATATATATATATATATATATATATATATATATATATATATATGCGTGTGTGTGTGTGTGTGTTTCAATTTAAGAATCGTAGTCATGGTGGCAATATTTTGATTTATTGATTAAAATGTCAATTATTTATACGTAATTGACACGCTTTATGTGCGTCTCTTTTTTATGTTTTGTAGTGTGGAGGTGTTATGAAAAAGCGTAGGGTGTATCAATTACCAAAAGTCGCCAGACGCCGAGTGTAATGGCTTCGAAACAAATCTAAGATAAAATGTTATATTATGACGTAAATTGAATCTTGAATAATTTGGATCTCGTACAGCTGGTGGTGGAGCACTTTTCCTTGTCCTCCAGATGTTTCTTCTTTCTTGTTCCTCTTCTTATATTTCCCTTATTTTTGTATTTAGACATTGTTAAAAATTTGGTTTAGGTTAATTATCCTAACGGAACGGCCATATATGTTATCTTGTAAGTCCTTAAAAGGCAACCAGGTTAAAAGAGCTGAGCCTCTGTGCGATCTCTAGCGTTACGAGTAATTTCTTCTTTTACATTTTTTCCTACCCTAAATAATCAGTTCCTTTACGAACCTATTTTCAAGCACATTCTTTTATACTTTGTTCATGTTTATTCCCGGTTTAAATATATCATTTTGAAAGTTATTATGCTAATAAAAGCCAAGGGTAATCTTTGTTTCTGGGAGAAAATTCGTATCACGCGTGATTAATTAATCCCCAAATGTGAAAGATTTGACATGTTTGTAATTATTTGTCCAGGTTCACAATTTATTGTTAGCAAAAATTACGAGTGTCCATTAAATATGAGACCCCAAAGAAAATATTTTAATATTTCTAAACCGGGCAATGGCTTCGCCACTCCCTCCTACGGGAGGGGAGGAGCTTGCGCTTCGCTACTAAGATTAAAATTTAAAATCTAAAAAAAAGCAGCAGTGGTTAAATTTTTAGAAATTTTCTAAACTTCGCCAATTATAATAATTTTAAAAAGGAACTCTAAACTAAATTTCCCCCCTTTCAAAATATCACGTTGCTAAAATATAGAGTTATAGAAGATATATAAAAATAAATTTTATGAACTTCACCATTTTTTTTTTCATATTATAAAAGAATTATTAGAAATAACTTTGATAAAAAACATAAGTCATAACCAAACTAAGATTTTTTAAATATATTTTTTTTAAATATCTCCTATCACGATTTGAACATTCACCATTCACGTCATCTCATTACCTGGCCTGAAAATCATCTCCGTTAGTTTTTGTATATTCATGTTGCACATAAATACATACACACATATATATATATATATATATATATATATATATATATATATATATATATATATATATATATATATATATATATATATATATATATATATATATATATATATATATATAATAATAATAATAATAATAATAATAATTTTAAATAAAACGTATGAATTATTAAATTTTAAATTCTAATGTTTGTTTATCATTACTTCTCATCATCATCATTAACTCTTTAATTTAAGAAGGATATTTTTTTAAGTATTTGAATAATAATTTCATCTTAGTTTGATTATGCCTTTTTTTTATTAAAGTTATTTTTAATAATTCTTTTATAATATCAAAAACCAAAATGGTAAAGTTCAGAAATAAATATAAGTATCAAAATTTTGTGAATTTTTTAAAACCAAAAGAATTACAAATGGTGAAGTTCAGAAAATTCATAAAAATTTAACCATAACTGCTTTTTTATGGATTTTAAATTTTAATCTTAGTAGCGAAGTCATTGCCTGGTATTTTAAAAATAATATTATTTTAAATATCTCCTAAAATTTTGAGCCAAATTCTTTGTTTTCTTTATTTGTTCTAAACTATTCGTGGGTAAATTTGTTCCCATTTACTGGTTCATCTGATTTAACGCCTAATTTTTAATTGATTTTGTTCGGAACACGGAATTTAAACTCGCCCCGAGGGTACAACAAAAGCATTTCGAAACGTCACAGAATTCGGTTTGGGGAGAGCCCCAAATAGTTCGAAGTTTACGGTGCGTTATTCTCTCCTATTCCACTCCAGGTGAATTGGGGTAAGGGTTAGGGAAAGAAGAACAGAACACTCGAGGTGAGGAACAAGAAACCCAAATTCTGGAGTAGTGATGACGGTTCCATACCAGGGTTGGCAATAAAAAACCCACCCCCAAAAACCCCAATAAAACCCACCTAAAAAATCCACTGGGTATTGTTTTGTGGGAGTGGGGAAGGTTATTGGATTTGAATGGAGTTTTTATTTTTAGTTCAAAATTAATTGATAGCTAAATGTTCTTAAGAATTTTTATTTGTATTCTAGATTCATTTGTCATTAACTATCCTTACTTTCTCCAGATGTTTTTAGTATTATTGATAGCTTCACAAATAGCTAATCTTTTGTTATTTAAAATGCCATTTGTTACCTTTCTCAAGAAGGTTAATATAGTGTGCACTGCACCCATACATTAACAGTTCAGGAAATTCTGTGTTGAGCAACTCCTTCATTCTGATCATTTTGTTTTCATTATATGTACAAACAGCAAAAACCTGAAATTACAGATAAATTAAATGTTACTCTATTTGTTGGAAAATATTGTATCCTAACATTTAAATAATCAATGTGTATTTAAGATTTAGCTATCTAGTTGTCTTGAAGTTCATTAAATTTCAAAATATTGTAAAGTTGTTTTTATATAATATTTAAGAATGAAGTGTTGGTAATAAGAAAAAAGAACAGTTGTCAATGATATTTATGATAATTTATCACATACCTTTTAACCAAAATCATTTTTCACTTCATCTATGGCTGTTTTGATGAGCCCAGCACAATATTCTGATGTCTTCTTAGCAGAGTCAGCATCAGTTATTGAAAGCAAATAACTCCTTGTACCTGTGTGAAGACTGTGTGCAATAATGGGATCATTAGACACACTGATCCAACCATCTTGCATAATTGTGAGAGTCTTTGTTTGTGAGTCAGAGTCACCAACTGATAGTTCTTGTTCCATTTCCTCAATGGTTTCAGCATTTACGTTATCCAGTAGCTCACCACCAAGCTTCTTTCTATTTGGTGGTTCATAATCTGTTCTCACTACAAATGATCCCATTGTTTTCTGACGTTTAAGAGATTTGAAGGGTGTGGAAGAGGAAATACCAGATGAGCATGCAGTAAAGGATGTAGAAGCCAAGTGTGGCTAATGTCAGTTATGTGACTGGCATTACTCAATGAACTGCAAGGCCTTATTTTTGATATATCTACTTCATATTGCACTTCAGCAGTCTCTTCACTTAAGTTAGTTGTTTCTTCCTGTTGTTGCTTAATTTTGCATTTTGCTTCTTGATTCTTTCAATTTTTTTTACTAATCTTTTCTAGACAAAATTTACACTATACTCTTGTTTTATCATCCTTTATATCAATGACTTCCTGCCAGCAAGTGTCTCTTTTACAACCACTTCCAAGTGGCATTTTAATAATGAAAGATTATTTTATTTGTAAAGTTATCAGTAATATTAAAAAAATCTGAAGAAAGTAAAGATAGTTAATGAAAAATGTAGAATACATATAAAAATATTCTTAAAAACATTTAGCTATTATTAAATTTTCATCAAAAAGTAAAAAACCCAATAAAACCCAAATAAACCCAATAAAAACCACATACACCCAATAAAACCCACTACCCACTGGGTTATTTAAAAAAAAAAACAGAGTTTTTTTCCAACCCTGTTCCATACCATCACCTCAGTTTGATAATCGCGTGCTACTTCAGCCACACAGTCTGCTATACACGCAGGTTTTATCATTAGGTCAAGGATAACGAAATAATTCAAAACAAGCCACAGAGGATTTTTAGGTGTGGAAGAATGCGAAAGAAAAGCAGTTTTGTCTCGCTTCATTCGCCATCGTTGAAATGGAAATTCATTTGCCACTTACCAGAAATTGGAACGTTGCTCGAAAATTTATGAGTGGCAATAGGAAGAGATGTGAGGATGTTTATTTGGGAAGGGGGGAGGAACCACAGTACAACCATAAAGACCTATTTCTTAGGTAACAAATAAAAAAATGGGCTTCATAGCTCGATCCTGGCCTGTACCAGGAAGCACCCCCATTCCGTCTTCCGGCGTATGAAAAAGGAGACTAATCCTGGCTAATGGCCGCTAATCTGGGTAGCCGCGTCCTAATATCTCCTTTTTATGCGATCGAGATAAGAAATGGAGGTAAAGGGTGAGTCTTTCTAAGCTAAATCAGGCCGATTAAATGACATATATGCGCGTCAACCACTATTTTTAGAAAAGTAGTTACCTTTGGAACGGAAGTCGACAGGCATGATAGCTCCTCAGGCATGTTAGCACAGCCTGCGGCAGCCACCGCAACCGGCGAGGCCAACAAGCCTGATTGAAGAAATGTTGTGGTTCTGTCTGTGAGGTTCAAGGTTCAGGCATGTTAATACAAGATGTTCGTTTAGTTTTCTGAAAGGTGGTTACCGTGTGAGTAGTGCCGGTTGCCTGTGTGGTTTATGAGGTGCCTGTAGTAGTGGCCTGATCTGAGTCGATAGGGCAAGACCCTGGCGATTCACTGCATCTGATTCTTGTGTTTCTGAGGAAAGAAGATTCTTCCCATACTATTTTGGGCTGGCGAGCTGTTAGGGATGTTGTGTAAGAGGCGAATGACCATTTGAGTGTGTAGATGTGAGTGGTCTCTTTATGTTGCGGCGGTTTAGAGGTAGTGTAGATTCTGTTGTACTGAAAGCGTTTCTTTGTTAGTCTTTGGGGAATCGGGTTTGTGTTGTTCTAATAACATGGGTGTGATTAGCACATGTCTTGATGTAGAAATGTGTCTATCGTGTTTAAATGGCTATCTATGGGGAAAGTTTGGGTTGCTGAGTGTAGGTGTTTTTAGATAATGGTTTGTGAACAGTCTCTAATTATCCTATGGGCTTTGCTTTGTACTGTTTAGAATTTTTGTGTGCTAGCTTTAGCAATGGTGGGGTGCGAGACTAGTGATGCGTAATTAAGTATGTTGTCCGAAAGTGGTGCAGAGCATTGAGTTTTTTGTTAATTTTGCCTCATATGTTTTGATGTGATTTGTGAAAGTGATGTCTGTATCGCAGGCGAGGCCTAATATTGTAATCATTTTATTTAGTGGGATACAGTGAGTTTGTGGTGTGATTCAAAGTGTTATGGTTTGATTTGTGGCTATGTTTGGTGAATAATGTTATGTGGATTTTTGGGGAGTGGAGTCTTATTTTTGTTTGTTTCGGCGGCAGTTATAATTGTGTGGTATATGTTTTTTATGTTTTGTTTGGCTCTATGTTGATGTCTCGGGATGTTATTATTGGCCATCTTATATAATTGTACAGTTACGAGAGGAGGTGTGGGAGTTTTATGTTGTGCATTGAGAGGTTGAAGCCTAGGGGGAGGGGGGGAGGATGGCCCTTTGTGGGACACCATTGTATAGTGACTTGTATTTTGAGGTTATCTGGTTGTGAATGACTCTTCCTAGTTTGTTTGAAAGGAAGTGAATGAGCCACTTCTTGTCCTACTGGTGGTTGCGGGTGTTTAGTATTCGCTTAATAAGATTATGTCAGGGGACTGTCTTAAAGGCTTTGTTTATGTCTATGGCTATCAGTATGGTTTTTGTGGTGGGAGGTTTGGTTCAAACTTTCTAATATATGTTGTGTTCGGTTTGTGAGTATTATTGTTTTTAGCAGTTTTTGCACAAACCGTAAATTGGGTTTAGTGATGAAGTTCTTGATTTTGTATTAGTTTATCTAATGCTTTTGATAGTGTGAAGAATGATATATGGATTTGTATGATGATGGGTTGTTAGGGGGTTTGTTGGGTTTGATGGGTTGTTAGAGTGTTTGTTGGGTTGCTAGGTAGTTTGTTGGGTTTATGAAGAGATACAATGTTAGTTTTCTTCCTGATAGTAGGGATGGAGTTGTTTACCCAGGAGTAGTTAAAGATGTTCGTTAGGGCTTGGATAGCTATAGGGCTTAGGTGGCTGGTGAGTTTTTCAGGTTTTGAATGGTGGTTTGTATGTCAGAGGGAAGGAATGGGGGTTCTGCACTTGTTCTTTTATTGTGATTCTATTTGTGTGGATGGCTGGTTTGATTGGGGTGTTGCAGTGCTGTTTGAGTGATGGAATTTTGTTTCGTGTGTGGAGGATATTTTTTCCTGTTGCGTAGCTTTTTTTATTGCATTACAAAGGTGGGCTGTGTTGGTTTGAGGAATTATATTTACAAAATAATGTTTCCAGATGTTTGATTATGTTGATCAGGTCAGTTATTTGAGGGGTTAGATACATTATTATTTGTAATGTGTCTTGTGTTGGTGGTATGTTCTGTTTAAGTGTATTGCTCTGTTTAATGAGATTTGCGGTTTCATGCGTAATGGTTTAGATTATATCGTGTAAGTCTTCCTTGCAATAGGTTTGCTTTGCTCGCGTTGATTGTAGTGTGGGTGAGGTGGTTGATTTCTGCGTTCAAGGAGAGGAAGTCTGTTATGTTAAAGCCTCTTAGGTTGTGTTCAATGTGGTAGTTTTGTAAGTTCGTGCGAAGGTGTGTTTGATGATGTAATTAAATTTGAGTTAGATGAGTATTGGGTTGCGTTCTGATGAGAGGTGGTGTTAGGTCCCGTGTCTTTCGCAATGGAGTATCGGTGTGCAGAAAATAAGGCTTGGTAAGGCTGGCTGTTGGGTGCGTCGGATAAATAGTGTGGGTTGGGATATTTCTGTAGTTTAGCATGTTGAGGCTATGTAGTTGTGCTGTGGGTAATTCGCCTGCGCGGTCGTTTTGGTGGTATGTAAACCAGCAGGTATGGTGCGCATTAAAGTCGCCTAGTAGGATTAGGTTTGGCTCCTAACTGCGGTTGGTAATTGGGCGGGGTTTGATTGGATGTTTGATAAGGTATGTACGGATTTGTGATGTATGTGGTGTTCTTTAGTTTTGTTTCTATGGTTATTATGGAGTTCTATGTGGGGATCGTTGTTCATGCGCTGCCTGAATATGTTGGATTTATTTATAAATGTAATGGCTATTAGGAATTAGTGCCATGAGGATACAGGCGTTGTGTTGAATCTGGTTTGTGTGTGGTGTAATTGTTGAATAGTGGGGCTTGGTGGAATGGATTAGGCAGGGTTTACTGAATGAGTGCGATGTGTGGTAAATTACGCTTGGGTAGGAAAATGTTGAGTTCTTCTTTCTTGGTCGTGATGTTGATCTGTGTTATGTTGAGCGTGTTTGTTGCTTTGTGAGTGCAATGAGGTGATGTTGATGGGGGAAGGTTATTTAGTGCCAGTGTCTTTTGTACACTGTGGTGCTGTTCGGCCATGTGCAGTATCGACGGGATCAGTTTGTGCATGTATTGCATCCTACTGAGGAGTGTCCACGTGTGATGAATATGTGGCAGTGTAAAGCAAAATGTTGAGTGATGGGAGAGAGTGTTGTATCTTGGAGACTAGTATGACCGTAAGAGACCAGCAAGTAGACCTGCTGTGGGTCCAAACCTCTTCTGGGATGTGGTTGTGGAGAGTAGTTGTAGGTTGTCTTGGAATTATGCTGACAGCTGAATTCCTTAGGAAACTTGGAAACTTATGTAGAAATTGGAACATCTTTCGGAAACCTCGATTTTATTATGTAGGTTAAAGCCAGAACCAGTATTCGGAACATATATAATTTTGAACGTTTCGAACATTAGCTATGTTAATCTTGAACCTATAATGGAGTAAAACGATATGAAAGCAAGCAAGCTTAGAATACATAAAGAGAGATATGTATTAATGACTGGCAATAAGTTTAAAGTTTGTTGAATTTGAAAGAATTGCTTGACAAGGAAATTGACTATATATATATAAATTGTTACTCCCCAAGATTCAACCAACTTTAAACTTATTGTCAGTCATTAATACATATATCTCTTTATGTATTCTAAGCTTGCTTGCTTTCATATTGTTTTACTCCATTTTAGGCTGAAGAGGAACATAGATAATGTTCGAAACGTTTCAAATTATATATGTTCCGAATACTGGTTCTGGCTTTAATTTATATATATATATATATATATATATATATATATATATATATATATATATAGTAGTGTGCAAATTAGTTAGGACAGTGGTGAAATAATACAATTATTTGATAATTGTTGTTTACCTTTGAAAAGAATACGTCAATAATAAGATAAATGGCAAAGATTCAACGAAATTTAAACACATTTCTGCCAGTTCTTCGTTATGGTACCAGGCATTGATAACAGCACAAATCATTTTCTGCATCTTCGACTAGTCTGTTTTCTCGATTCTACGTTTAATTATAGCCCATAGATTCTCGATGGGGTTTAGGTCAGGAGAATTTCCAGGCCAATCTATAACAGTAAGTCCACTTTTTTTCGAAGAATGGGCGCATTATTTGGGAAGTATGGCACGGAGCCAGATCGTGCTGGAAAATGCCGCCTTCTAACAGGAAAGTCTTTCTGCATGGCGGGAAGCAAGTGAGTCTGCATGATTGCCTTGTATTTAACGCTGTTTATCATTCCTTCAATAGTAACAATCCGCCCTAGGCCTTTAGCGCAAAAACAACCCCAAAACATCTTCTTAGGTGGGTATTTTGGCTCCTGTTGAATGTGTCCTGATTGAAGTGATTCATCTTTGCTTTGTCTTACTACCACTGACCTATGCCCATATACTTCAAAATGCGATTCGTCTGAAAACATAACTTTCTTCCAGTCAGCTGCCTTCCATCCAACATATTTGCGTACCCATCGAAGACGTTTTGTCCTCATAGCAGAGATCAATAAGTGTTTACGTACCAGTTTTCTAACAAATCTGCCAACGTCAATGAGCCTTCGCCGGACGGTTGAAGAAGAAATATTTACACCAGTTAAAGACAAATCTCTCTCGAGATCTTTACTGGTTTTCTTAGGATCCTTTACTCTATTTCTGATGAGAGCCTTGTCATCGTGAAGTGTTGTCTTTCGTTTTCTTCCACATTTTCCTTGTCGCAATGTTGAATGTTCACCAGTGTCTTCAGCTCTTTTCACAATGTCGCCAACAGTTGACTTTGCTACCTTCATTTCCTCAGAAATCCGTCTGAGCATATTTTCTAAGAGCTATAATACTTGCAGTCTTCTTTGTTATGATATCCTTAATAAATTTATAGTCTAATAATGATTGGAAGGTGAATATTCCGGCAAAACCAGTTCACCACGGAGCACGCTACCAGCAATAATCATTCACGACAAGCCCTGGTGTAGCACTGTCGGGCTTAGTGTAACTAGGACACAACAAAACAGTTGCCAGATGTTACCAGTACACTATTTTGCATGGAAAACAAAAAAAAAACTTTATTAGTCTTGCCAAAAATTAAGACATATTATGAAATAGTCAGAATATTTGGCACTGTCCGAACTAATTTTTACACTAATATATATATATATATATATATATATATATATATATATATGGGAAATATCACGAAAGTTACCAAGTGATAACTATAAATATGAATATGTACCACGGAAGGAAACTGAATAAAAAGCAGATTGGAGTTAGTACTTTCGTCTATTCGACATTTTCAAACTCAATGGTAAGAAAAATAAGACACCCAGTATTTATACAAAGCACGTTCCTTATGAGGTCCACATTTTAATGCTATCAGATAAGTCGGATTTTAGAAAAATTGATAAAATTGTTTCTAGCGAAAACAGCCCTGGGCTAATGTTGGGATTACTCTCCTTTGTGCGGTAGATTAAAAATGATTCCAGGATATTTCTCCTTATAAAATTATTACTATGGATTTTAGTATCAGCTCTTGACCAGTTAATTCCGTATTCCATCTTGGAATTGTAGACAGCTAAGGCATTATTCAGATAACCCTTAATTACTGCATTTTTGTTCTGTTGGGTCCTTATGGAAACATTTTTGGAAGTTTGCCCTACATAGAATAAATTACAATCTAAACATGGAATTTGGTAAATTACATTATTATCCAAATTCTAAATTGAGAATTAAATTCTAGTAAGTCTTGAACTTCACTCTATATCTCTTAATCAAAAGTTAGAAAATCTTTATTCGATTTTTAATTAATTTCATTTGAACTTTTGTAAAACACCATTCAATGACCCGACATTTAAATTGATCGATGGATTAGTTGTCCGATTTTTATATATTTTGAACAAATGTCATGGGGCACTTTTGTCCGAATATTCACTTTTTGAATCATTTAGTTCCTGTCCACGCAATTTGGTATTTTTTTTTATTTTGCTCTTATTTATAGTTCATTCATATAATATGTATATATTTTCTATACTTGCAGTAACTCAATTTTGTATGGACTTAAATATATGATGTGCATTATTCTTGATTTGACATTTGCCTTTCTCGAATGTTAGTGGGTCTGTATTGTTTCTTTTTTATATTTTTTGTCTTAACTTGATTTTTTTTAAATGTTTTTGTTTCATTAATTTTAACCTATGTATTCCATTTCCATTGCTTATTTAATTATCTAATATTTACTTCATTATAGTTTCGAACATTGAAAATGTCCGAAACGACCTGAAAATACATGTTTAGTATCTTGGCCTAGGCTTTTATTTTCTTGCAAGTTTGAAGTTTCCAAGGATATCCTCCGATATATATATATATATATATATATATATATATATATATATATATATATATATATATATATATATATATATATATATATATATATATATATATATATATATATATATGAAAAGGAAATCACAATAATACGTGACACGATAAATGCTCACGTGTCATTATGATTAACCTTATTTCTTCAAAACATAAGAACTTGTCTCCTCTGCATTGCTTATAAGGCGTCTTGAAGTATCCTTTTGGGGGTTCTGGCTGGAAGCCTATTCTTGCGCGGTGGCCTAAAAAGCGAAGGTCGCTCGATGGCATAGATTCAAACAGAATTTTTTTTTTCACTTTCCTTAACTAGTAAAAGAATTTATATTATTTTATTCCGTTTCTATCTCTCTTCCTTCTTTCTTAATCTATGTTTTATTCTTATTTGGTCTTATAAAAAAATGAAATCGCTTGTGTATCATATTTCCTATGGCTGGTTGTTTAACTGGGACAGTACAAAAGCACGATTCCAAATGATCATATTTGACTGGTCATTAAAGCCTTTATTATCCAGAACTCATTCAGGGAATGAAAACAATGAGAAGTGCATCAATTAAATAGTCGAAAACAAAAGTGGGTGGTCACTGATTTTATTACAAAAGGATTTTCTTATAATGGGATTTTATAATGTTTATAGTTTATGCAGCGAGGGAATATAATTCGGATTTGACGTAATGCTTACAGATTCCAGTGTTTCGTTAAATATAATCATTTGAATATAATACTGCTTTTGTACTGTACCAGTTAATCAAGTGATTAGACTGGGAGATAAGCAAAGATTTTCCATTGTTTTTTGTATTAAAATGAGGGACATTGGCTTGATATTGTTCTTTCCTCACGCTGAGTTCTTTTCCTGTCTGTCATATGTAGCTTTTGTCGCAATCTCTAGACTCTATTTTATAAACAACCCCAAGGTTTTTGTGTTTTTTATTAGTATTCGGTGCAAAGATGAAATGTATTTAAATAAAAACATCAATATTAAAGCGTTTTAGAAAGCGGGGAAGTCTTAAGAATGGTTAAATAGTCAAATTATAAGATTTTTGTAGGCAAAAGACTGGTTGATTGTTGTATTATTATCATACAATGTCTTGTCAGATAATTCCTTGTAATTATCTAAAGAATCTTGGAGGGTAACAATTTATATATAAAGTCAACTTCCTTGTCAAGAAATTCCGGAGAGATGATGCGCCAAGATCCAAGGAACTCAGAAGACACCCTATATTTTTGTGCTCTGATGATGACAAGATAGTAATGTATGAATTAATTGTAGCAAGTTGGTTTTCGATCCACCTTATATTTGAAACCTATTTCCTGCAATAAAAATTAAATTAGAACATAATGGTACTCTCCCCTTTATGGACACTCTTATTCATAGGTCTTCTCAAATTTCAAATATGAGGTCTAACGCAAACCTACAGAAGCAACCAGAGGCAAAAGACGAGTTGGACAAAATTTTCCGAAATTTTCAATCTGCAAAGTTTTTTTCTTTTCGGTATTAAATAGTAATGAAGCTAAAGCCGATCATTATTATGTAAGACTCTCGTGGGTAAATCCATGCTTGGATTTGCTTCTAAAAATATTATTAACGAGACGATCCTAATGATTCCTAATCATTAAAAAATATGCTACATTAATTTTAACCACATCTTCAAGTTACTGGTATCTAAGGAAAATACGGTTCCAACTTTGTACCCCCCACACAAACTTCTTAAAGATTGGACTACAAATGGGTTCCCTACTATAATTTAATGGAATGCTAATGGTAGTTTATTTCGATAAAGTAAAATTATTTGAATGGTTGGGGGGGTCATGTGAAGAATAGAGAACCCAATTTCGCCATGTCAAGAATAGCACCCCACAAAGTTCCCATGTTAAGCATACCAACCCCAATATACACTACCATCCAAAAAGACCAGAACCCCTGTATTTCTATCTAATCCCAGGTTTGCAAAATTGGTGTGGGATAACATAAAAAAAACTAAATATGGGTAAATGTTGTGTCGAATGTAGAAGATTAAAACGAAAGATATCAGCGGATAAGCAATTTACTATAAAATTTGAAATGTCCAAAATGATCCGAGCGACAGCATAACAAATTTCTATTGAAATATAATCATTAAATTATCAGCGGAAAGCATTTTTTGTACAAGTTATAAGTACATAATTAGTATTTAGTTTGGAAGTCTCTAGTTTTTTATGATGCCTTGCCACAGGAAAGAACCAACTGTTCACACTCTTGTACAATAAGCTCGCTCCTTTCACCTTGAAGAATTTCACAGAGTTCTTGAACTGTTTAGGATTCCTCGCTTTAGACATATGTCCAAGTGTCTTCCAAACATTCTTAATTGAATTCAGGCCCGGAGTGTGTCGGCCGGTTCATGCCATGTGCTCACTACACGCTCCCGCCGTGTGGAGGGAGCGTTATCCTGGATAAAATTACAGATTGTGCTTTGCAGGATTACAGATGGAGTAAAGCATGTCAAAGCAGCAATTCTTGGTACACTTGTGCATTCACTGTGTCCTGTAAGCACACCAGTGGCCCAGTGCCGCCCTCTAAATCCCCCCCCTCCTCATCAGACCATGAGAATTCCTTCGCCAAACTTTATACTCCTTTTTGCGCAATTGAGAGACAATTTTTCTCAGGCTCAACGACGAACAAACTTCCTCTGCCATCGGATCCAAACAAACTGAAGTTAGATTCGTCACTCTTTTGGAATTTGCTCATCCGTCCACCTAAGGTGCTCAGCTGCGACGAACCGTCTTACGTTCCGGACTCATCCATGGATTGACAGCAGGTGTGCAAGCGTAAAGAATTTTAATAGACACTATATTTGATTTAAGTATATCCAAGATAATTTTAGGCAAAAGCATTTTACATGTTTATCTCGTTGAATTAAGTATAAAAGGTAGGGTATTAAATATTGCAACCAATTTTAAACTTTTGTCTCTAACCACTAAACGAATTTGCCCGTATTCACTCGTGAATCGAATCCCCGATCTGAAAAATTTACTCGAATATATACGGTTACATCAAATGATTTATGCATTTTTTAAATTATCATCTGAAACGTGACATTTCTTAATCTTAGTCAGGACAGAAATCGAATAACCAACTCACCTCCGGTAGATGGAGAAAGCTCGTTAGCCTTGAGTGACAGGCCGGCTTGGAGAAGCAAACCTACAAACCTGAGGTAGATTGGGCCTCTTAAAATTGTGAGATCACTCATCTCGGAGAAAGAAAACGGAATAATAAAGTCCGAGCGTAGGTCTTTGCTCACGCTATAGCCTATGCACTGCGGTCTTTCCTGATCTATTCTTCTGTACTCCCTCGCTTGAGAGGACACTCGAGTAGCTTTTCTAGTTTAGCTACATCCTTTTGAATTTTCACAAGATGTCTTAAGCGGGTCAGGTAAAAGTGTTATGGATATATAGTGGATGGGTCACCAAGGGGACGCTTTCATCTTGTCTTCACTTTGCTTAACCAATCATTACTCACTTCCAGCTATTTGGCAATTGCTTAATGGCAGTAACCTTGCAAAATGTGTCGGCTCTACTATGTTGACTAGTCATTCCGACTTTTTATTTTAACACACCGTTTATGTACTTCCCTATGTGTAAATATGGTTTCTTTTTTTTTACTTGTGGCATTGTTTGTTAAGTTTGTTTAAGTTTGATGTATATAACACAATTCCTTTTAATTATGTAAGGAGACATTGAATTGAATACTGGACCTCCACAGTCGAAACTAAGTGAATGCCATCTACTATCTAGCAACTTTCGAGGCTTACACGGAAACATAAATGATTTTGCTATTGCATTTAGCTAATTTGCCATTCACTCTTGTTGTCATGGTATGACATTATATTATATGAATACCATATTATATCTATGGGGAAGGGACCAATAACATAAAGGCGAACCGACAAAGGGACGGCACGCCACGAGTTTCGACGGGCTGAATAGCGAGAAAGAGTGCAACGAGGTCAGGTAAAATTTGAGCAATGGCAAAGCTCAAGGTTATTTAAAGAGGCCTATACAAAAATATAATTTTATTTACATAAAAGTGAGAGGATTGATAGGCAAAATTACATCAGAGAATTACTGGGCAAAATTACATCGGCTAACGAGGGAAAGAATTGTAGTTATGTATCAGACTATGAAGTTAAAATTTAATGTATTACAGGAGGAGACTATTCAAACTGAAGGAGGGGGGGGATTAACTCAAATGGGTTAACATAACATAACATAACATAACATAATTTCACGGATGACAAAAGCCACAAGGGCATATCAAAGGTCATCCGCCTTTGAGGGGTTGGCTTACGGAGGATTCCGGGTGAGACGTCGGGGTAAGGCTTCACAGATGTCTTCTGCACGTGAGGCGAGAGCGCTCTGAGCCTCTGAACGGGAACTTAAAGTGATGACGGTTCTCCAAAAAAGGGGAGGGTGGGCGGTAACGTCCGGTCCAGAAGAGAGTATTTCGGCCACCTGAAAACGAGGGGTGAACGAGGAAGGCTTCGATAGGAGTTGATGAGTAAAGTCGGAAAAATCTCTCGGTAGCGATCGTTAAATGGAATTACTTCACTGGCTGGGGGCTAATTCCAACACACAAATAGTTTAGCCGTCACTTTGCTTTATTATTAGCACCTGACTTGGAACTAGGGGAATCTTCTCGGGTCCGGGCGAGACTTCTCAACTTTGTATCTGCCTCATGAAGGACGAGCACTATATATGTCTGAGGCTCTCCCAGCGCGGAAAGGGGGTTAGTGGGAAACAGCTCTACTCTCGACTGGCCTCGATTCTTCTTGCCGAGGCGATTCTAACCAGTGTAAAGGTAGACCGTGGTGGACGCGGTTCGACGCTACCGCTTGTGGAAGGGAGGGGAGAAAGGCTTACCAATTTAAGCCTAACAGAACCTTTTCCAGCGCATGAAACTTCCGAGCTGGAAAAGAAATTTCACGTGGGATTCCCCACAAATCTCCCAACCGAAAGATGATGCTTTACCGAGCAGTTGCGTAGGAAAGGATCATCCCACCCGTCAAACTATAATTAACAAGGGTCTAGGGAAATTCTGACCTGCTACGACACGTGTACATACAAAAAAAAAGCGTAAATCTGAGCTCAGCGGGGAATTTACGGACATAAGCCTTAAACAGGTAAATTCTAGAGAATTTAACTAGTACAATTTTAAACAAAAAAGAATCACAGGAGATCATTGGCGAAATTTCAGTAGAACCAAAAAAAGGATACAATTAAATAGTCATAAATATGGGACTAAAGACTAAACAATTTAGTGGACCCCCCCAAAAAATCATAATTAGGAACATTAATGAGATAATATATACAATTCACGTGGAAAACCTTCGCTCCCGCCGGAGTATGGATGAGGTAATCCACGGGTCTTCTAGCCTCGAGGACGAGGTAGGGTCCCTTTCACTGGCTAAGGAATTGGTTGCTTTCCGTGGGAAGTAGCACCTGCACCTCCGCACCAGGCTTGGATTTTCATTCTCGTGACTTGAGGTCAAAGTAGGTCTTATACCTCTCAATAAGTCTTTCTTTACGAGATACGACAATCGTTTGTTGCCTCGGGTGGACTCACGCTCGAGGGCTTTAGTTTTCTCCAAAAGGGGGGGAGAGTTGTGCACGCCTTCTGAGCGCGGGCAAACTTTTCGCTCCGGAGGGCTTGAAACTCTGGGTGGATAGGGGTTTCCAGGGGAACGGGTGCATGGGATTCCAGGGCTGCCCGTGTACGGGTAATCACGGGCTGGGCCACGGGATGGTCGTGGATTACGGGGTTCTGACCGAACAAAACGGAGCAGAACTGGATTGGGGCCACTACCACTTCGGCCCAACCGGGCATATAGTCACACTCGATGTGACAAAGAATTACTGGGAAACAACTGGCCCAACCAAGGTAGTCATGGACCACCGCAAATTTCTTGTGGTCGAGGCCAACAGGGGAAAGTAGGTCCTCAGACACTATAATACAGGTGCACCCTGTGTCACGGACGAGGGTGGATACTCGGCGACCGTTCACAGTTCCGTTCTCGAACTTCAATCCACCAGGGTTGTTCTCATTAAAGAGGAAGTTTACCTGATGGACCGGACCTTTGGAGGGCGAGGGAGGATCGAGGATCTCCTGAGGCGACGGAGGGGGGATCAGGGGCGGCCTAGATTTGGTGCACTTGGTGGGACTGAGAGTTTGCGAATCGGGAGTTTTGAGGACAGTTCGTGAGGTAATGGCCGGGAACTCCGCAGGTGTAGCAGACGATCGGGTTCTTTTGGTACGGCACAGCCGGGAGAGAAGAAACTAGGGGCTTAACGTCTCGGTGTTCAGATGGATGGAAGTTTCTCGGCTTCAAAGGACTAGGATCTTTGGTAAATCTTGAAACCAATTTAGGGGGGGGGGGGTTAGGACCATAAAAATCTGTTTTCGGGGGCGATTGGGGAGCCTTTTTAACATCCTTAGGATATAAATCGTGACTACCCGCGTAGACATCGGCCTCTTTCAAGCACTCCTTGAAAGTGGCACAACGTTTATCCTTAATGAAGGCGCGAATTTGGGGAGCCACGGCAGCAAAGAACTGATCCCTAAGAAAGAAGTCCAGAAGGGACTCGTAGACCTAAGGAATCTTGCACGCATCCAGCCAACATTGAAAGTGTCTATGGAGGATGTACCCGTGTTGCCGAAATGTTTTACCAGGATGGATCCTTTCCTGGCGGATTCTGGAGCGGTAGAATTCGCTATTCATATGAACAGCAGGAAACAATTCTGATTTAACGTGGAATAGTCCAAAGTTGCTTCCAGGGGAAGGGAGATGAAGATATCCCTTAGCTTGGCATTTAGGAGGGAAAGTAAGTGAGCGACGCCATTATTTTCGAGATCCCATCTATTGATCTGAAAGATTCTCTCAAAATGGGTAAAAAATGACCCAAAGTCCTCTCCATCATTAAAAGCGGGAAGGTTGACTGAAGAAGTTTGGGGAATTTCAGCCCGGGAACCGATGGACTGAGAATCCATTGGATTTCGGCTCATTTCCAGCTCATGCTGCCTGATTTGTTCACGTTCTTCCATCTCCATTTTGTTCTTCTCCATCTCCATCTCCATCTTCAGTTTGTTTTCCATCTCCGTCTCCAGTTTGTTCTCCTCCATTTTTCTTAGTTCCTCTTCCCTTCGCTCAGCCCGTTCGTTCCTCTCTTCTTCCTGTACGTAATTTAGCAGGTCTTTGCCCGAAAGACCTAACATTTCACCCTGACTCTAGAATTTTTCGAAGGATGACATTTTTACGCAGTTAACTGAGGCAACACTGATACGCGAACGAGCTAGGACACTATCCAGGCGAAACGAATTCATTAATATTCGTGAAGGCCTTGATCACAAAAAAAAATTAAGATAAAGCTACCTACGTCTGCTGTTTCTAAGCAGAAAAAAAATTAAAATGGTCCTACCGGAATTAGGACACCAATGACCTTAACTCTTTTGGATTAATAACCAGAACCAGGAGAATCTCCAAAATGCAAACACAGTAAAAAAGATTAATTACCTGGGGTCCAACACTAAATCTAAATAAATTACGTTCCACTGCTCTTTAATTAACTTGAACTTGCCTTCTGCCAGTACAATACAAAAATTAAAATAAAAGGGGTAAACGTGAATAACAAGCGAACTTCTAATATCAGAATTAAAATGACACGGGTTCGTAAAAAACCCAAACACACTTGACACCAAAATTATATAATATGTATATTAATAAATATATATGTCTGGGTATGACATTATATTAAATCAATACCATATTATATCTATGGGGAAGGGACCAATAACATAAAGGCGAACCGACAAAGGGACGGCACGCTACGAGTTTCGACGGGCTGAATAGCGAGAAAGAGTGCAACGAGGTCAGGTAAAATTTGAGCCATGGCAAAGCTCAAGGTTATTTAAAGAGGCCTGTACGAAAATATAATTTTATTTACAGAAAAGTGAGAGGATTGATGGGCAAAATTACATGAGAAAATTAATGGGCAAAATTACATCGGTAAACGAGGGGAAGAATTGTAGTTATGCATCAGACTATGAAGTTCAAATTTAATGTATTACAGGAGGAGACTATTCAAATTGGGCAGGGAGGATACCTTAAATGGGTTACTGAAGGGGGAGAGGGGTTGGCTTACGGTGTAAGGCTTCACAGATGTCTTCTGCACGTGAGGCGTGGGCGCTCAAAGCTTCTGAGCGGGAACTTAAAGTGATGACGGTTCTCCAAAAAGGGGGGGGGGGGGTAACGTCCGGTCCAGGGGAGAGTATTTCGGCCACCCGAAACCGAGAGGCGAACGAGGAGGGCTTCAACAGGAGTTGATGAGTGAAGTTGGAAGAATCGCTCGGTAGCGATCGTTAAATGGAATTACCTCACTGGCTGGGGCTAATTCCAACACACAAATAGTTCAGCGGTCACTTTGCTTTGTTATTAGCACCTGACTTGGAACTAGTGGAATCTTCTTGGGTCTGATAGAGACTTTTCAATTATGTGTCTGCCTCATGAAGGACGAGCACTATATATGTCCGAGGCTCTCTCCGCGGGGAGGGGGGGGGGGGGTAGTGGGAAACAGCTCTACTCTCGAATGGCCTCGAATCTTCTTGCCGAGACGATTCTAACCCGTGTAAAGGGAGGTGTGATGGACTCGGTTCGAGGCTATCGTGGATTGGTTGTATAATTAAGAGAGGGAGAATTTTATATTTTCTTTTCCTCATCCCTTTTCTTATTCTTCCTTTTCTCTTTTTTCGTACCCTTCCTTTTTTCATTATTCTTTCTCTTATCCATCTAATTTTTTAATTTAATCACTCTCCATTTTCTAATATTTTATCTTTTATTCTTTAATTTCTTCTGATTCCTTTTCTCCGCCTTCCTTTTATCTTTTTTTTATTCTCTCCCTCTTCTATACTTCTTCCTTTTATTTCCTCTCCTTCCATTTTTCTATCTTTTTTCCTATTCTACTTCTTCCTTTTTCTCCTCCAATTCTTCTTCCTTATTTTCTTCTTCTTGCTTTTGTACTTCATGTTCTTGTTTTCTTCGTCTACTCCCTTTTCCCCTTTGTTTTATTCTCCTTTCTCTTCTTCCTCTTTTTCCCCTTTTCGTATCCCTGTACTTCTTTTTCTCTTCCTTTTCATTTTACTCTTATCTTTGCTATTCTCTTTCTTCCTCTTCTTCTACTTCCTTTTCTCCTTTGTTTTATCCTCTTTTCTCTTCTTCCTCTTTTTCCCCTTTTCGTATCCCTGTACTTCTTTTTCTCTTCCTTTTCATTTTACTCTTATCTTTGCTATTCTCTTTCTTCCTCTTCTTCTACTTCCTTTTCTCCTTTGTTTTATCCTCTTTTCTCTTCTTCCTCTTTTTCCCCTTTTCGTATCCCTGTACTTCTTTTTCTCTTCCTTTTCATTTTACTCTTATCTTTGCTATTCTCTTTCTTCCTCTTCTTCTACTTCCTTTTCTCCTTTGTTTTATCCTCTTTTCTCTTCTTCCTCTTTTTCCCCTTTTCGTATCCCTGTACTTCTTTTTCTCTTCCTTTTCATTTTACTCTTATCTTTGCTATTCTCTTTCTTCCTCTTCTTCTACTTCCTTTTCTCCTTTGTTTTATCCTCTTTTCTCTTCTTCCTCTTTTTCCCCTTTTCGTATCCCTGTACTTCTTTTTCTCTTCCTTTTCATTTTACTCTTATCTTTGCTATTCTCTTTCTTCCTCTTCTTCTACTTCCTTTTCTCCTTTGTTTTATCCTCCTTTCTCTTCTTCCTCTTTTTCCCCTTTTCGTATCCCTGTACTTCTTTTTCTCTTCCTTTTCATTTTACTCTTATCTTTGCTATTCTCTTTCTTCCTCTTCTTCTACTTCCTTTTCTCCTTTGTTTTATCCTCTTTTCTCTTCTTCCTCTTTTTCCCCTTTTCGTATCCCTGTACTTCTTTTTCTCTTCCTTTTCATTTTACTCTTATCTTTGCTATTCTCTTTCTTCCTCTTCTTCTACTTCCTTTTCTCCTTTGTTTTATCCTCTTTTCTCTTCTTCCTCTTTTTCCCCTTTTCGTATCCCTGTACTTCTTTTTCTCTTCCTTTTCATTTTACTCTTATCTTTGCTATTCTCTTTCTTCCTCTTCTTCTACTTCCTTTTCTCCTTTGTTTTATCCTCTTTTCTCTTCTTCCTCTTTTTCCCCTTTTCGTATCCCTGTACTTCTTTTTCTCTTCCTTTTCATTTTACTCTTATCTTTGCTATTCTCTTTCTTCCTCTTCTTCTACTTCCTTTTCTCCTTTGTTTTATCCTCCTTTCTCTTCTTCCTCTTTTTCCCCTTTTCGTATCCCTGTACTTCTTTTTCTCTTCCTTTTCATTTTACTCTTATCTTTGCTATTCTCTTTCTTCCTCTTCTTCTACTTCCTTTTCTCCTTTGTTTTATCCTCTTTTCTCTTCTTCCTCTTTTTCCCCTTTTCGTATCCCTGTACTTCTTTTTCTCTTCCTTTTCATTTTACTCTTATCTTTGCTATTCTCTTTCTTCCTCTTCTTCTACTTCCTTTTCTCCTTTGTTTTATCCTCTTTTCTCTTCTTCCTCTTTTTCCCCTTTTCGTATCCCTGTACTTCTTTTTCTCTTCCTTTTCATTTTACTCTTATCTGTGCTATTCTTTTTCTTCCTCTTCTTTTTGTTACTCCACACTGAAATGAAACCCATTCCTCGGAACAGGTAATTAATTCTCTCAGACACGGGACCAAATGAAAAGGAAACAATTAGATACATTAACGAAATAAAACGATCAAAGTGGCCCGGAATCGACGGCGTTCACACAACTACTCAAAAGAAGTGAGACAGTGAAACTGCTGTGTATGATCTTTAACCGGTGTGTCAAGTTGTGGTCGAGCCAATAGAGTTCAAGAGCCATTATCACGCCAATCTTCAAGAAGAGAGAGAAAGGATCGTATTAATTACCCTCCTTTCAGTTCAATATCGTTAATTGGTAGACATTTAGAAGCGATAATTAGAGATCAGGAGAGTGGACCATCTCGCGACAAGTAATCGAATTATGGACAATCAACATTGACTTCAGCAGCGACGCTCGTGTGTAAGTATAGGTTCAGTTTGTCATGCCCCCCTTTGTAGGGAAGAGGGCGAATATTTCTGTGGAAAGAAATATTGATTTTTCTCTCCTCTTTCAAAAATTCAGCAAAAATATCTGTTAGTCCCATGTTTCTATTTTCTTGTCATCTATTACACTTTCTCCATATTTAAACCCCCCCAAAACACACGGAATCCATGGTCACCTCTACTTCTCACCTCATTCCCAACTCTTCTTTCAGTCTCGCTCTCTGGGCATTGTGTTCTTCGCATTCAACCATCAGATTTTCTATACCTACCATTCTTAGTATGTTCATCTCATTCTGTCTCTTATGATTTTCAAATACATCTTTTCGGTTGCAGACTGTCATACCCAGGCATTTATACTCGTTCACTACTTCTAGGATTTCCTTACTCAGAAGCCATCCTTCATTTGTACATTCCCCAAAGACTCTGCACTTTCATCTCGATTCATCCCCATATCGGCGCACAACAGTGAGAAGCATTTGCAGCTCTTCTGCAATTTCGCTGAACAAAATGATGTCATCTGCAAATCCGAGAATGTTGAGCAGACATTCACCAACCATGACTCCCTGTTCCTTCATCTTCGCTCTATAAACAAGGTCTACCGACCAAAGAGTCGCGTGCCCTCACTTATTCTGATCTATGTCCTTACGACTTTCAATAATTCCCGGAGTAACTTTGGGAGGACCATGGTAATTCTATGATTCGAAAGAGAATGTAAACACCTTAAGGGTTTAAAATTTCGTTAGAATCGGCCGAATAGTTATGATGTTATTGCCAAAACAAAATAATTCCCTGGCTATCCTTGGGACGAGTTTGGCAATTATATCATTTGAAATATAATGTAAAACAACCTAACTTACTATAGTCTCGAATAGTATCCTGGCAAAACCTAACTTACAGTAGTATAGCATATCATAGTATTACCTCAACTAACTAAATAAAGCCTAGCATAGTATAGACTAGCCAAGATTGACTAACATAGTAAATCCTGCCTAGCCAAGCCTAGCATAGTATATAATAGCATAGTATAGCATAGCATAGTACAACAGAGGATATTATGTCATAGCATAGCCTACCATAGTATTGCCTAGCCTAGAATTCCCTATAATAGTAGAATTTACCATACCATACTCTAGCGTAGCTTGCATAGTATAGCCTAGCCTTACATAGTATAGCCTGCAATAGTATGACTTAGCCTTGACTAATCTAGCCTAGCCTAGCAGAGAATGTATAGTATGGCGTATCCTAGCCTAGAAAACATAGCATAGCACAGCCTAACATATATAAGATAGTAAAGCTTATCATAGTATAGCTTAGAATAGTACGGCAGAATAGTCTAGAATAGTATAGCATAGCATATCCTAACCTATTATACAGGGTGTCCACAAAGTCTGGGTACATAGGGGATAAATACATACCTTTAAAACACAAAACAATTTTATTTAATTATAATGTTAAGAAATTATATTTTCAATATGATTTCCATTATTTGCAATGCATAATTCGATGCGCCTTGCTAAATTCTGGTGAACTCGATTGAATAGGTGTACATTGCCGTCGATTTCAGCACACTGACTGATAATGCGTTCTCTCAAGGGGTTTAGATTTGCAATCTTCATTGAGTAAACTTTCTCTTTTAACATACCCCAGAAAAAGAAATCAAGGGGAGAAAGGTCTGGTGAACGAGGGGACTACTCCACATGACCTCTTCTTCCAATCCAGTGAGGAAAAGTGCCATTCAGCCAATCTCTAAAATTCCTATGTACCCAGACTTTGTGGACACCCTGTAGTTTAGAATAGTTTAACATAGTGTATATAGCCTTGCAAAGCCTAGCATAGTATAGCCTATTTACCATAACCTATCTTACCCTAATCCAGCTTTACATAGTATACTATCAGCATAGAATAACCTGGTTAGCATTGTATAAACAAGTCTAGAATAGTATAGCCTAGCCTAGCATAGTATATCCTATCTTAGCATGGTATATCTTGGCATAGCACACCCAACCATAGTCTACCTTAGCCTATGCTAGCTTAGCATGGTACACTATAATCTAGCTAAGTTTAGCGTAGTATAGTCCAGCATAGCATACCCTTGTATAGCCCATCCTAGTAGATCATAGCATAGAATAGCATAGTATGCCATAGAGTAGCCTAGTATACGCTAGCCTAACCTAGTATAGACTTGCATATATAGCCTAGAATAGTATATATAGCCTAACCTAGCTTAACTAAGCTTAGTGTAGTATAACTCAGCCTAGCTTACTTTAGTATACCTGAGCCTATCACAGTGTATCCTAGCCTAGCCAGGCATAGTATAATTTAGCCTATCCTAGCAGAGTATAACCTAGCCTAGTTTAGTGCAGCCTACAATTGTATATTAAAACTTAGTCTAGTCTAGTATAGCATAGGTTAGCCTAGTTCACTGGAGCCTAGCATAGTATATTCTATCCTATCCTAGCTTAGTTAGCATATTCTATCCTAGTATAGTATACTATATCCTACCCTATCCTAGCCTAGTTAGTATAGTATAGTATATCATAGTATTGCCTAGCTAAACTATTATGCCTTAGCCTAGGCTTGCATAGCCTGCATAAGATAGCCTAGCCTACACTAGCAAAGCTTCGCTTATCCTAACCTGGTATAGCGAAGCCTAGCCTAGTGTAGCATAGCTTAGTATATCATAACCTAACCTAGCATACCATAGAGTTGCCTAGCCTAGTATAGCTTCTCATACCCTGCATAGCCTAGTATAGCTTAGCCTAGCTTAGCATAGTATAACCTAGAATAGCAATAACTATCCTATACAAGTATAGCCTATACTATCATCTCATACCATAGTAAAGCATAGATTATTATTGTCTAGCTTAACATACTATATGCTATCCTAGCATAGCATATTATAGTCTAAATTAGCATAGTATATCTTACCTTTGTACATTATACCTTAGGATAGCTTAGCATAGTATAGCCTGTTCTATGCTTGCCTAACAGAGTAAAGCATATTATAGACTAGTCTAGTCTAGCAGAGTATCGGCCAAAATGTTATGACGTTATTGCCGAAACAAAATAGTTCCCGAGCTAACCTTGGGAGGACTTTGTCAATTATATCATTCGAAAGAGAATGTAAAACAACATAAAGGTTTTAAATTTCGTTAGAATCGGCCAAATAATTACAATGTTATTAGAAAAAAAAGAAGCAAAACGGGAACCACCCACCGATCGTCCGACATAGTGAGATGTAGAGTCGCTCGCGATTAGCTTCTCACACGACTTAAAAAATGAAGAGGCAAGGATACCTAGTACATCCTTATATGACCCTTATATCATTCTTCATCCATCCTGTTTATCTTCCTTTCAGATTCCAGTATTATATTATTCAACTTATCTTCCTCCTCTATTTCCTCTCGTTCAGCCCTTGCCTGTACAACTTTCCTCCAAGTATTCCTCATTTTGTCTCTCTATTTTTATTTCCTCCCCACTCCACCGCTACGGTGAGTCCATAATGACTCTCTCCTCCTTTCTATCTCCATGTAGGGAGGGCCTTCCTCATATATCTCCACTGCTCTCTTCCCCAATCACTCACCCCCAATTTGCTCCCCTGCTTTATCCTCTCAACCTCCTCTTTGTTCTTGCCTTCCTTATTGCCCATGCCACTCTTCGTTTTGTAGCCCATATTCCAGTTTCATCTTTTCCACTTGTCTTATATCTATCTTCTCTCCTCTCTCCCTCCTCTTCCTTGCTTTCTTCATTTCTCTATTTATGCTCCTCCTGGTAAGATACTCTTTCTCCACCTCTGCATTCCTCCATCTATTGTTTCACATCCCATCTAGGTTGATCCGCTTTTCTCCAATGTCTTGCCAAGCGACTTCTTTGATTTCTCGTTCAATTTGTTCGTAATTACATTACATATCATATTTCCTTGTAAGCTCTCCAATTTACTTCCTTTCTTTTCCATACAGTTTTCTATAGCTCCTTCCCCTTTTCTCTTTCCTATACTGGTTCCCACTTCACTTTCACCATTATTACTTTATGATCTGATTCTCTCTCAATTTCCTGATTCCCCTCAATACTTATGACATTCATATTATCTCCCACTAATCCCACATGTGCATTAAAATCTCCTAGAACTCTCCATTTCCCATTTCTTGTGTCATGTTCTTTAATTACTCTATTAGCTCTTCACGCTTCCTTCTATTTGCCCCTTATACATAGTTGTACACAACCATGACTACTAGGTTTGCCTTTCTTCTTGAGACCCTATTTTTGTAGCTTGCCCTCCAAGCTCCTCATTTTTGCTCTTGTATTTAATTCCATCTCTCCTGATACCATGTAGCCCTCTTTCACAACATACCTATTCCATTATAGCCATATTTCTCCTGTGGCCTACCTCTTCTCCCTTAACTGGTATCCGCCAACATTTAAGCCTTTGTCAATAACTCTCATCTTTGCCAGTGTCACTATATCTATCCCTGCTTTATTTCACTCTCTCTTGTCTAGAATCATTCCTTTAAAATTTAGAAAACCTACCCTCATGACCTCATTATTTCCATCATACTTCCTTTTCCCATGTTGCCTTTTGTCTTCTATCCTATGCGCCTCTAGTCTGATCAATCCTCCTTATGTCCACCTTTATATTTCTCTTACTAGTTTGTCTACCCCGGCATCTTGTAGGTGAACTCCATCTGTACTTAGCCACCGTTCTCACTTTCATATTCCCTATCCTAGTTCAATTGCGTTTCCCCTTCTTCAATTGCCATAATCCTTATTTTTTTGTCAATTTATACTCTTCTTTTTTATACAGGTCTCCTTCGTAGGGCCTCGGCATTATCGGTACTACTAATATCTTTACCGCAGGGTTTTGCTCTTTTATCCCATGTACCATTCCACCCCAAATTCTCATATATTATGTTGCCCCTGTTTGCAACAGCCGATTTCCTCTCGGCTGAATCATCAACATGTTTTTATCTCTCATGTCCTTACATGTTTACATGGCTGCTTCCTCATATCCCATATATCCTTTCCTAGCATAGGCTTTATATATATATATATATATATATATATATATATATATATATATATATATATATATATATATATATATATATATATATATATATCCATGGAGAGTCTCTCTAACAATGTTCCTAGGGGTCTAACCATACTGTCCACAAGTATTATTAGTTTTCCTCTGTTTCCTGGTACTCTGCACTGCTGTCAAATATTTCTCTCCTCATGTCCATTCCTCTCTCTTTCTTCACTTTGTTTGTTTTTCCTCTCTACCTTCCCACTTTCTTCTTCTATTCTTCCCTCAGCCCTCACCACCTCCTACTCTGCCTCTTTTCTATCTCCTGTCTTTTCTTAATTTCTATGCACCTCTTCTCTACTATTTACTTCTTGTTCTTTCTTTTATCCTTGTCCTCTATTTCGTACCTAATCTTCCATCCTTAGTTATCTTCATTCCCTTACGATATATCCTCCGGTGTTGCCTTTTGTAACTAATTTACTGGATATGTTTTTCATAAAATGATTGCTATTTACGATGAGCTCAAAGCAGTGGACGTACGAGGGGCGGACAATAAGTTTTGCAATTCGGATATAAGAAAACGAGATATGAGGAAAAGTGTTTCATTATTTTTCAATATAACTACCCTTGACTTCAATGCACTTGCGCCACTTGTCCCTGAGGCTTCGAATTTCCGACAACCAGAAATCTCCCGACTGCTGTTCAATCCATTCCTGGACGGCGAGCTGGACATCTTGATCGTCCCCAAACCGGCGTCCACGCAGTGCAGCCTTGAGCTGGCGGAATAAAGAGACCTTGGTCATGGCCAAATTGTCGTGGATGATGTTCATAACACTTCCATGTGATATTCCAAGTTCTCGCTCGATTTCTTCGACCTTCACCCGTCGATTTTCGAGGATCATCCTCTCCACACGGGCCACATTGTCCTCGTTGGTCACGTCTGACGGGCGTCCTGGACGAAGGTCATCTTCATGGGACTCACGACCTTTGCGGAACTCCCTATTCCAGCAAACAATTGTTGCATAGGAAGGGAAAGTGTCGGTGTACACTGCAACCATGCGTGCATGGATCTCTTTTGCATTCTTGCCTTCCTTGGTCAAAAATTTGATCACTGCGCAGTGCTCAACCTTCTCCATTGTTGAAAAAATTGTGACTGACGATCTGCGATCAGCTACTGCAACTTAAATAGACGAGGCAGGAGCGTGCGGCTGCAGGTCCTGACTTGTCATAACTTGTCCTAACACCCCCACAAACAGCCATCCCCATTCCTCTGTTTTTCCCTACCGATTCGCAAAACTTATTGACCGCCCCTCGTAGTTTAACTTGACTTCCCCAGAAACTTTGATGCCGTTCCACATGAAAGGCTTTTATTGAAACTTAAAGCCCACGGAATAAGAGGAAAATTTCCTAAATGGGTGTAAAATTGGCTCTCAAATCTTTCACAGCGAATGGTCGTAAATGGGACAAATTCGGACTGGGCTCCAGTCACTAGCGCAGTACCCTTAAGTTCTGACCTTGGCCAACTACTTTTCATTATATATACGAATTAGTAAAATCTTTAAGTTCTCAGGTGACACAAAGCTAGGAAGTAGAGCCTTTTCTACATGCGATGTAGCGGAACTACAGCGTACCTAGATAAAAGTGTAGATGTGACAGATAAATGAACTTTAACATATATAAATGCAAGGATGTCAAACCGAATAGCGAATTACCGAACGAAGGGCCAATTTCTAGAGACAATTACTTTAGAAAGGGACCTAGGGTTTTTAATTTGAGGGGTACCACAAAGTGTTAAACCAATGCATCGAGGCTACTAAGAAAGCAAACAGAATCCTGGGATACATTGCCATGGACTTAATGCTCAAGTCAAAAGATATTCTGCCTTTATAAAAATCCCTCGTCCATCTTCATCTGGAATACGCAGTGCAATTTTGGTCTCGCTTCCTGAATAAAGACGTAGCGTTCTTAGAACGTACAGCAACGTAAAGTAACCAAACGACTTCCTGAATTTAGAATAGAAATACATGGTAGGAAGAAAGACCTTCAGTCCTTAAAACCTATTATCCCTTGAAGTAGCTCTACAAGAGCTACCTATTGTAAATTATACAATACTCTTTAAGATGGATGATAGGCCTACCACTGGTCAAAATGAATTCAACTTGGTAAACAAGTGCTTCAACACGGACATAGGTCAAAATTACTTCCTTTATAAAATCACACAAACGCAGAATAGCCTACATAACGAGGATTGGAAACCACGTCAGGTAATAATATGTTTGTTGAGTATTTTTCGAATATAAATATGACTTAGTAGGAAGCACAGGTGTAAAACGTCCATTGAAAGAGAAGGAAGGTTTGCGAGAAAAATGAAGAATAATATTAATTACTTAATTTTGTATCTGGTGTCCATTACCTTTCCTCTTCTTCATAAAAGATTTCCTTGCAGGAATTCGGCGTAAATGGCACGCGTGACAAATGGACTCATCCAATAGGAAATGAAAATGGAAATTGTACCAGATAAAAATGGAAAATGCCTCCCGATGGGAATAGGAAATGGAAATTGAATCTCAATGGGAATACCACCCAAGGCAAATGGAAAAAGGGTCCTGATGAAAAAAAAAAGACTTCAGTGTCGAAAAATCGAACTTTCTGGCTTCGATAAGTACTGAGGGGGGGAGTTGGATGAATCTAATAACAATAGGCTTTATATCAAGGAGGCCTACCAAGACGAGATGAGGTCGTTGGTAGGTCAGGGGAGGGATAAAGGAGATACGATGGCAGACCAACAAGACCCCGTTAAAAAGAGGCTAGGCCTACCACTACCGGGTGTGGGGACAACGTATATGAGATTCTACATCCACATACCCAGGAATCATAGAGAAGCGATGGTAGGCCTACTAAACCGGGAGAGATAAAGGAGATGCAAAAGAAAGATAAAATAGACGAGAAGTGAGGCGTTAAAAAGGGTCGAGATAAGGATATTAGAAGTAGGGCCTACCAAAGGGCCCCTACCAAGGCTTGATTAAAGGGTTGCTCTTGTAGAGCTTACCACGAAAAGTGTAGGGAAGATTCAATGGTAGGCCTATTGAAAATGATATATAACAGATACATTGATAGACATGCGGGGTATAAAGGATGTGGATTTTATGCCTTCCAAGTCGCTAAAAAGGAGGACGGAAGGTCGTGGGTAACTGGTACTTAAAATTACGAAACTAACGAGGGCATCTGCGCCAGAAAATAGGTAAAAATCATTTTATTCATCGGCAGACAACATAATCACAGACCAATTTAAAACTCTTACTCATTGACAGACCAAAATCATAAGAGACCAAATAAAGGGACAGTATTCATTGACAGACCAAAATCATAACAGACCAACTTAAAAGCCCTTATACATGGACAGACCAAAATCATCACAGACCAATTTAAAAGCCCTTATTCATTGACAGACCAAAATCATCACAGACCAATTTAGAAGCCCTTATTCATTGACAGATCAAAATCATCACAGACCAATTTAAAAGCCCTTATTCATTGACAGACCAAAATCATCACAAACCAATTTAGGAGCCATTATTCATTGACAAACCAAAATCATCACAGACCAATTTAAAATCTCATATTCATCGGCAGACCAACATCATCACAGACCAATTTAAAAGCCCTTATTCATTGACATACCAAAATCATCACATACCAATTTAAGAGCCATTATTTATTGGCAGACCCACATCATTACAGACCAATTTAACAGCCCTTATTCACTAACAGACCAAAATCATCACAGACCAATTTAGGAGCCATTATTCATTGACAGACCAAAATAATCACAGACCCATTTAAAAGCCCATATTCATCGGCAGACCAACATCATAAAGAGCAATTTAAAAGCTCTTATTCATCGACAGACCAACATCATCAGAGACCCATTTAAAAGCCCTTATTCATCGGCAGACCAACATCATCACAGACCAATTTAAAAGCCCTTATTCCTCGGCAGTCCATTACCAGTAGACTAATCAAGCAGGTCTTTCGCATTGGTCGACCATCATTATCAACGACACCAATCTATCAGACAAATTTATCATCTACCCAGAGTCTGCATCAGATAGACTAATCTAACAGTTCTTCATTATCGACAAATAATCATCAGCCCATTATTATCGGCCGCCCATCATCACCAAAAAGAACAAGCTACCAGCCCTTTATCATCGACAGCCTATCATTATCAGAGATACCAATCAAACAGCCTTTTATCATCAACATACTATCATCATCAGAGGGACCAATCTAACACCCCTTTATCATCGGCACAACAACATTATCAGAAAAATCAATCTAACAGGGTTTTATCATTGTCCAACCAACATCATAAAAGAGAGCAACCTAAATGCCCTTTATAATCGGGAGACCACCATCATCAAAGATAACAATCTAACAACCCTTAACCTTCGGCAGAACAACTTTCATCAAAGAGACCAATATAACACCCCTTTATCATCGGCCGACCATCATCATCTGATAGTGTGTTATCATCGGCAGACCCTCATCATCAGAGACACCAATTTAATAGCCCTTTATCATCCACCGACCTTCATCATTAAAGAGTCCAATCTAACAGCCCTTTATCATCGGCTGACCGACATAATCAGAGACACCAATCTAACAAGGCTTTATCATCGTCTGGCCATCGCCATAAAAGTGACCAATCTAAATGCCTTTTAACTTTGCCCGACCAACAGTATCAACAGCCTTTTATCATCGGTCGACCATTATCACCAAAGAGATCAATCTATCACTTTTTTTATCATTGAACAATCATAATTATCAAGGAAACCAATCTAGCAGGTCTTTAATATTGCTTACCATCATCGGCAGATCCTCATTATATAAAACAACCATTCTAACATGCCATAATTATCAGCATATTATCATCATCAAAGAAAACAATCTAATAACCCTTTATCATTTTCCGACCATCATCATCAAGCAGACCAATCTAACAGGCCCTTATCATCGGCCGACAATGATCATTAAAGTGACCACTTAACAGCACTTTATCATCGGTAGACTACCATCATCAATGAGACCCGTCTAACAGCCCTTAAACTTTAGACCAACCGCATTCATTAAATAGACCAATCTAAACCGCCCTTTCTTCTCGGCCGTCCATCATCACCAAGATCACTCAAACAGTCCTAAAAAGAATTGTGCCAAATGGCTAATTTAACAGTGAATCTCGACGTCACCGGAGACGGAATCGTTTTTTCGTACCCATGTTTTTTCGCTATTATGTTATATTTGTTAGTTAAACGGTATGTCACAGCGATGCTATGCGAGGTACACTGTCCTTTCCCAATTTCATTTTAATCACTCAAGTTCTGATATTTCATTAATAATTACTTTTAGTATACTAACTTAATAATAATAATAATTATTATTATAAATGATTATTATTATTTCAATATCGCCAATATATTTGACAGCATGGGTAGAGTGAAAGTCAATATAATTTTACAGAATAATGTGAAATTCAATTACCCTACATTTCTTTTTACTGATATTGCGTTATATTCGTATATATTCTCTTTCTATTATCACCCTTTTGTAAGTTCTTAGTGATCTTTTTTATATTTACGCGTTTCTTTGATTAGAACACAAATAAAGGTTTATAATTCTCTCACCAATGACGGAAATTATAAACATTCGTTAATCGGGTCTGAATTTCTGACATGGACTCAATTAAGAATGGAATAATTCCGGTCAATGTTGAGGTCAAACCAGATCAATGAATCTTAAGGAGTCGCAATAATAAAAATTGCCAATTATAAAACCGAAAATATTTAAAAGCCTTATCGAGTGAAGTAAATGACCTTGTATATTAGCGCCATTATGGATTAAAAAAATGCTAAATTCTCCTGTTAGTTGGAAGGGAACCTGTAACTACTCGACTCTCTTTGTAAAACCAATAACTTCCCCCACCACCCTGATTTCATCGTAGGGGGAGAAGGGAGTTGCGGGCTTATCGTTCCCAAGGTCTGTATATTCTCTCCCTTTTTTTTCAAAAACTTTGCTGTTTGTTGCCTATTAGTCATCGCATATATTAGCTAAATAACCCCCCTCCCCCAGCAAAACAACAATAAAAAATTTCCTTAACCAACGTGAAATCTTTTACTCATGGGGTTATACAAGCCGCCCCTAAATGGGCTAGGATTTAGTCGCTATCTACGTTGTACACTAAATACCACGAGTTACGGTTGTATATATTTCTTTAACCAACATCCTTTCTAAGGCCCTGTCTTCTTTCTTTTTCTTCTTTATGCCTTCTTCTTCTCCTTTTTTTCCACCTCTGGTGTTCATCAGGGTTCTTCTCGACATCGACGACGGTTTACTATATACAACCGATGGATTTATCGATGGTATAAAATTTGGACGCACGACAATGCGTCCAGGATTAATAAGATAGGCTTTCCTCCTATTTCATCAAGTGATGGCTCAACTTTAATGTCACGAACTGCCAAGTTATGCATTTCGATATTTAGAATTGTAGAGAAGACGTGACCATTAATAGAGAAACTTTAGATCCCATTGCGTGAGTGCGTGAGTTAGTAGTTAGCACTTTTTGCAACCTTAACTTTCTTGAGTTCGTGGAAGTAGGAAAAAATACAAATAGACCCTAATAAACCAATCTACCAATACTAAAAAGAACGGCTTCAACTTTGGTAGTTTTTCCTTCAGAACGATATAAAAACTTTCGAAGATGTTCAGCTATACACCATAAAACTAGTCCCAAACTAAGAAATTTGCTTGCCGTACAAGGGTTACTTAAACGCCTTTTATCAATGGAAAACCGTTAGCTATGTGGGCTGACCACTAAAATTCATCATTTACAAATGTATCGCATCTTTTTTTTCGGATTTAATATAGAGTACAGTTAAATGTTTTATGAGCGCTTTACCCCTCTCAAACAGTAACTATAATATGTCCAAGAAATTAAAGTAATTTTCAATGGCGAATTCAAAATTGGTCATGCTACTGTTCAATCTGCTGTTAACATCAACAAACACTTGGCGTGAAAACCACCACTACAACGATAACTGCTCAGCGTTGGTACAATAAGTTTAGGTCTAGAAACACGAGCACCAATATTGAACGTCGAGGGAAGCCATAACCTGTTCTTAACGCTGAAGATTTATTGGTCACAGTGGATGATCACACACCAGCAACAGTTCGAACACTTGCTGAAGAGTTTATGACTTCAACAACAAGCATATCACGTCATCTGCAGGCAGTAGGGAAAGTTAAAAAATGTTGCGAACCAGAATAAGGATCCGTTTATGAAGAGAGTTTCTACATGTGATGAAAAATAGATCCAGGAAGAGTTCTGGTGAATGTCATGGTAAATGAAAACCCAAGTCATACCCAAAACCCATTGTTGCATTCCTCTCTCGCCAAAAGGTTATGCCTGCATTTTGGTGAAGAACTCATCCATTTTTCATTTTTGGTACCAGAAAAAGACAATGTCCAATCGTATTGTCGACAGATTGTTGAAGTGCATTCAAGATTGGTCACTATACAACCTACACTAGAAAATGGCCCATAGTGCTTCAGGACAATGCCAGGCCCCACAACTGTATACTGCCTGTGTCTAAGCGTAGAGTATTATAGCATCCTCACATTCACCAGGAATTTCTCCTTACTCATTGCCATCTTTTCAAGCAAATTGAACTTCATCATCACAATAAATGGTTCAATAATTAAAGAAGGGATAATTCGTGATTTTACTCAATTTGTGACAAAGAGACCTACTGAATTTGATTGAAATGGGAGACATTAGAGGATCATTGGCCTATTGATGAACCTGGATCACATTTTAATTATATATTCACCTTTTGCTTCTGTTATGCCATCATCAACTATTGTTAAAAAAAAACCCAGACTTTTCATGTGAAACAGACATATGTATATAAAATTTCCATTTCTTTTGTAAAAATAAACCAAGACTTGTTTTTCGAAGATCGCGTGGGGAGTACAACCAGATCACAAGGACTCGAACCAATGCATAAACGGTTTCAGTCTAATATTACAGGCAACTTCTTCACTTATAAAATAACTACTGCCTAGAATGTCCGCCCCCAAAACTCTTCGATAAATTGCGTTAAAATTCGATTAAATGACTATTTTGAGAGAAAAAATATAATTTAAATGAATATAAACACTGAAGAGAATATTTGTTATTAATGGACAAAATGGACCACGATGTAAGGGAAAAAATGTCTAGCAGAGAATAGTCAGGCAATCCTCTCAGTACCCGCCAGAAACCATGCGTAGAAATGGTTTTTTTCTTTCGCACTTTCCAGTGAGAGCGTTTTCCTTTTAGTCGCGAGCGACTCTACATCTCATTATGTCGGTCGGTCGGTTCCCGTTTTGCTTCCTTTTTCTTTAATAACATCGTAACTATTTGGCCGATTCTAACGAAATTCCAAAACATTATCTTGCTTTACATTCTCTTTCGAATGCTATAATTGCCAAATTCTTCCCAAGTTTAGCCTGGGAATTATTTTGTTTTGACAATAACATCATAACTATTCGGCGGATACTCTGCTAGACTAGACTAAGTTATAATCTGCTAGACAAATCTAGAATAGGCTATACTATGCTAAGATATAATGTACAAGGATAAAATATACTATGTTAATTTAGGCTATAAAAGGCTATGCTAGGATAGCATATAGTATGTTATGGTAGACAATATTAAGCTATGCTTGACTAAGGTATAATAGGATAATATAGGCTATAATGTCTGGGATAGGTAATGCTAGGCTAGGTTATACTATGCTAGGCTATGCTAAGCTATACTAGGCTAGATAGGGCCATACTATGCTATGTTAAGGAAGGCTACAGTATAATAGGCTAGGGAGGGCTATATGCTATGCTATGTTAGGCTATGCTAGGTAATACTATGTTAGGCTACGATAGGCTAGCTAACCAACGCTATAAAAGACTAAGCTATTTAAGGTTATTCTAGTCTAGGGTATGGTATGCTATACTAGGCTAGGCTATGTTATGTAAGGTGTGGTTATAAATCAGAATGAGTGAGGGCACGCAACCTTTTGGTCAGCAGACCTTGTTTTTTTCATCCCTTACAAAAAGTTAATGGGCGAAGATCTTTCATAACTCTTCGTTTATTGTAAGTGGGTCTCAACAGTCCCAAACCTAACATTGAAATAAATTGGCATGAATAGTTGACAGACATAAATACGTGTGTAGCAGCTGTTGTATGAACAGAATAAAAAGTTAACAAAAGTATAGTGTAATGTAGTATTGCACCTTCGTTTTTAACTATTCAACAGGAATGCTAGTTATGATAATTATTAACGATAATGTGCTTATATATGAGCATATCAGTTAATTAAGGAATAGTTCCGAGTAACAGAACTATTCCTTAATTTTCATGTGAGTCCGATTTTAAAACTCCTCGAAGAACTTTTAGGCCGATTTCCTTAACTTCCGTTGTTGGCAAACTCTTAAAATCTATTATTAGAGACAGAATCTTGGAGTATTTGGATTGCCCAAAATCTAGGAGGGGCGGGGGGGCAGCGTTTGTTTCTAAGTAACTTGTTAGAATTTTATTACAAAATGGTCTCAACCATTGACCCACAGAAAGCTGTCGAAATAATTTATCTTAATTTTTAGAAATCGGTCGATACTGTTTAGGATACGAAATTTATGATAAAGTACAAATATAAACATAAGGATAGATGTATTTAAATGGAGAGTCGTGATAAATGGAATAAAATTGGGCTGATGATAGCAAATAGAACATAATATTGCTGTATTAGAGGAAATTTACAAAACAACTTAAAGTAGTGCACACCAAAATCCACGGGAAGTGTATGGCATGGGTAGTCAATCTGAACACGGATACGTTGGAAAAAGATTCGGCTGTGTTAATTTCGAGCCACCTAAAAGTTTCAAACAATGTGTTGCAACATTCCCCCCCCACCCCACCCCACAAACCAAGAGCATTTGGAATTACATAGCCAGAACTTCTATAGTTAAATCGAAATATATATAATTATTCTATTATATAAAGCGCTTATAAGACCTCACTTGGAATATGCGGTTCATTTTAGGTTTCCTCTTTGGCGAAAAGATGTCTTAACCTTTGGAACGCGTCCTACGTAAAGCGATTCTCACTGGAAAATTGCCGTTTGCGTTGTCAACTAATCGAAGTCTTTAAAATATCAATAAGTTTCACTAATATAAAGTACTAGTTGTTATTTGAGTGAGGTAGTCGAGAGGCTAATAGAAATGGCTTCCAACCAATTATCAAAAGAGTTACTACTGGTATAACAGAAAACTTTTCCTTATACAAAATTACTTAGATATGGAATAATTCGCCCTCGCAAGTTGTTGAAAGCACTTCATTCAACACATTTATGAATAGAAATGAAAAGCATTAACAATAAAATTACTATAAAGAGAAAAATTGCCTATAACTAATATACATTTAATGTTCCCCCTTTCCGTCCTCCCTCTAAGCTTCTCTCCTTCCTTCTTTCCGATTCTTGGACTGGTTTCGAGGGGAGGTCTTAGGGTCTTTGATAGTCCATAGATCAGTGATCATTCTTCTCTCCTCTGACCTTTTAACCCTCTCGTTTTCTCCTGTTCTTCTTTATTGACCTTGAAAGATCCACATCCAGATTGTTTACATCGAATAATAATAATAATTATTAATAATTCTGCTTGACACAAAGCCTCCCCCGTTCCATATCTGGCTGATAACCGTAATACATAGATCACAGTGAGACCAATAAATAATAGCTCCAATCGCGTAACCCCTCTTTTTTCTGGGGTGGGGGGTGGGGGGGGGGTGTCTTACACGCAATGGAATTTCGCTTGGCCACGAATTGATGGCAGCCATCTATCTTGCCATATAAACTTGTCTTCCGTTTATGGCAGTTTCGCTTTTTTACCGGAAAAGGCGGTACTACTTAAAACTTGATCTAGAATCTGCCACCTGGAATCACATGGACAATCAGCACCCCATCCCCCAGCCCCCCTCGCTGCCGATAAGCGAGTCAATGATATATTGTATTTTGGATGTGTGTAGCGTCATTGGTTGTCACTGGTTGTTTCTAGGTTACTAAAGGTTGTCTAGACTATCCCAGGTGTATTATGTGTTACAAGGATTCCGAAGAGTTCCTAATGGTTGTTTGTACCGAGTATTATTAAGGATTACTAAGGTTTGCTAAGGGTGATTAAGGGTTAGCAAGGATAACCAAACTTGGGATGATCAGAAGTTGGTCACAATAGTCTTATTTTGTATGTAATCACGGGTCATCTTTGGATTCGATCCATAAATCTTCTCGGATGACGTTACTATGGTTATCCATTTTGGTGTTCTGCTTTCGTTTCATTATATGTGTAAGCGCGTCACGTTTCGCTATTTCATCACATCTTCTATTCGCTTTATGAATAATGTAAACCCTATCATCTATGAAAATCTTGAGCTTCACCAACTCGTGAAAAAAATCAAACTTGCGAAGCTGCACTGAAAATTAAAGGATCTTTCCTCTTTTTAGCGAATATTAGTTTTCTCATAGTTTTAGTATCGGGAAATATTGAGGTGTCGATTCGAGAATTCGTTAACTCTTCTACATATATCCACATATTGGTTAAAAGCGCTAAATTTCATCGTTATACGAGATGCTACATAAACTCTGCCAGATTATCTTATTTAATCAAGGAACAATTCAAAATTGAACAGTTATGTACATATCTTCATTTGTTACCTATTTTTTTATTAATTAATTTCTTCCAATTCCACCTTGAGATTTTTTTTTACCATGAAATTATAAACTAGGCGACAAACGTCAAAATTTCTACTTTACAAACGAATGAAACGAAAAATCAAGGACCTGTTTGTTAACAAACCTCCAAACTCAAAGGATCTTTAGTGAAATTCGTTTATTTTTTGTTTAAGATTGAGTTTAATGAAATATATTTTTTAATTAACCATCGAACTCCTAACATTAAATTCATAAGTTCAGGGCTCACAAGCACATCCTAACTTGCAAAATAGGATTGGTGCGCATCATCGCCATTCATATCATATCGCACTGGAAGGAACAAAATGTTCAAGTGCGCTGTTTCACAGGCTAGTGTCTCCTATCCGGGATTAGCCACCTTTTATGATACGCGCGGGAGAAAGGTATTCTTTCTATTCCAAGTGCATATACGAGTATCAATAAAAAGTATAAAAGTTAATTTTAAATTTCTCTATTTAAAAAAAAAACTACGCAAATTATGGATTTTACCAGGCAATGGATTCGCCACTTCCCCCGTAGGCGAAGGGGGAGCTTGCGCTTCGCTACTAAGATTAAAATTTAAAATCTAAAAAAAAGCAGCCATGGTTAAATTTTTAGCAATTTTCTGAACTTCGCCAATTATAATCATCATCATCATCACTTACTCTATAATTTAAGAACGGGATTTTTTGGAGTATTTGAATAATGATTTCATCTTAGTTTGGTTATGACTTATGTTTTTTATTAAAGTTATTTCTAATAATTATTTTATAATATAAAAAAAACAAAGGTGAATTTCAGAATTAAATATAAGTATCGAAATTTTGCGAATTCTTTAAAACCCAAAGAACAAATAGTGAAGTTCAGAAATTTTTTTTAATATATCTTCTTCTATAATTATATTTTAGCAACGTGATATTTTGAAAGGAGGGGGGGAAATTTAGTTTAGTCTACGGGGGAAATGGCGAAGCCATTGCCTGGTGTTACTATAAATCTAAAATTTAATTTTAGAAATTGTTTAAACTTTAATTTTTCCTATTCAAAGCTAAAACTATCAATGCTATATTTGTACCTTTAGAATTGTGCTGTAATATATATTTTATAGGCCTAAGAAGATGACCGTATTATGTTCGAAACGTCGCCATTAAAACAAATAACAAATGTCAGCTTCAATTTTCCTTGCCCACTACATGGACTAAGTCGACCAAATAGCGATACAGCAACTAAAAATGCCGAACACTATCAGTTCACCTCATGGACGGCACATTGTATGGTGTGCGGTAGTGCTACTTGTCTACATCCACGACGTTTCCGCCTTACACATTATATTTATACATGAGAAGTGGGTGAAAAGTTTGATGTGACCTTATGGAAAAAATCTGGGTCCGGAAATGTTCTGGCGAGTAATATCTCTCTCCGTTGGAGGGGGGGGAGGGTTCCTGTAATGTAGAAATCTGGCAGAGCTTAAATATACCGAGCTTGGATACATTATTTTTATTTAAATAAGTCTTCTCCTCCTAAATCCGCTCCGTGTTGTGGGTGATGGAATCACAAAATAAAATTGGGATCTTTTCTTTTATTATGGCGCAAATTCGTCTCCTCAGCCAGATGGCTGAACGGCCGGTTACTCGAGTGTCATCTTTAGTGTTACGATATCCTTTGTTTTTTTTAGAAGCATAATTATTGTTTTCACCCTTAAAAATGACAATGTACGAACTTGCTAGAGAAAGAACAATGTCTGGAGGGTTTTACCAGTGCAGTGGGGTTTTAGAGGAATTTGCAGGGAAACGCACGAGTGTTTCATGTATGCAGTTCCTGATAGATCGGCAGAAACATTATTAATCTATATTTATTCCTTGCCAGAGATAAGGTATAAATAAACATTTGACTGTTAACCACTCGAAGAACTTTAAAGATCAAGAAAGAGGTACCCACACAAACCAAATAGAGTCGTTTGGGGCCAAGGCGAAAATGGGAAATAAAATAGAATGCAGAACCGCTCGTTCTTTGATCGACTCCTTTAATATGTGCGAGTTTTTATGGAGGCAACGAAATAAAGAAAAAGACTTAGTTACTCAAATTTACAAAGACATTGTTTAGTTTTATCTATCAAATAATGTTTGGCTTTCACTTGTTTTCTTACTTTCCTTAGTTTTTATTCTTTTAGTTTCCTCTTACTTGCCCCCCGCCCCCCAAACCGACAAAATACTTATAACATAGGAATGAGCCCCTCCTTCGATTCCCGCACTCATATGAGAAAGGCAGTTCAGCCTCTTCGACCGGCCGTTCGGGATCTGGCTTAGGAGACGAAATTGCGCCATAATAAGAGAAAAGATCCTAAAATTGTTTAAGCCGACCAGAACAAACGCTACTTCAATCCCTCTCTCTCCCTCATCTTTCTCTCTCTCTCTCTCTCTCTCTCTCTCTCTCTCTCTCTCTCTCTCTCTCTCTCTCTCTCTCTCTCTCTCTCTTTCTGCTCACATTTCAATATACACTTTCTCTCCTACCTCTCTCTCCTCTCTATCTCCTCTCTCTCTTACCCCTCTCTCCATTCTCTCTTAACTCTGTCTACTATATCTCTTACCACTCTCGCTTTCTATTTTCTTCCTTACCTATTTCTTATCTCCAAACTTTCCTTTATCTCCTACCTCTCTCTTTTCTCTCTCTTCTCTTGCCTTTATTTCTCTTTATTCTCTTCTCTTACCTATATTTCTCCTTTCTCTATTTCCTCTTATCTTTATCTCTCTAATCGTTCTTTATTCTCTTTTGTCTCCCTTCTTCAACTTCTCTCTCTCTTATTCTTCTTTCTATTTTCTTTATCTATCCCCTCTCTCTTTTATCTATCGTTTTCTTTTATTTCTCTCCATTTTATATTCATCTATCTATATATTCTCTCTATCTCTGTCCTCTCATTCTTTTCCCTCCTTACTCTTTTCTCGCCTGATTCGTTTCCCTTCTCCCTGTTTATCACCTTTGCACTATTATAACATTTGTTGCATATTTAGTCTGCCCCTTTGTAGCTCTCCTAGTTTTTTCACTTGGTCCTGCAGGATTGGATCATTCTCATCTTCGCTGTGAAGAGTTCGAAAAAGCCCGTAAAGATATATTAATTACTGCATCTTCGCGTTTTACGTTGGGATGGGATCGAAAGGCTTTTTGCCATTCTATTGTCGTATGCACGTCCCCAATCATTCAAACTTATTTGCGAAGTCTCGAAAAAGAAACAACAAATTTGTTTGTGAAGTCTCGAAAAAGAAACAACAAATTTGTTTGTGAAGTCTCGAAAAAGAAACAACAAATTTGTTTGTGAAGTCTCGAAAAAGAAACAACAAATTTGTTTGTGAAGTCTCGAAAAAGAAACAACAAATTTGTTTGTGGAGTCTCGAAAGAAAGCCAAATTTGTTTATGAAATCTCGAAAAAGTAAACAAATTTGTTTGTGAAGCCTCGAAAGATAAACAAATATATTTGTTACGTTGCGAAAGAAAAACAAATTGTTTGTAGTCTCGAAAGAAAACTAAATTTATTTGTGAATTGTCGAAAAAAAATTGTTTGTGAAATTTCGAAAGAAATAAATTTGTTTGTGAATTCTCGAAATAAAAGCAAATTTGTTTGTGAAGTCTCTAAAGAAAAACAAATTTGTTTGTGAAGTCTCGAAAGAAAACAAAATTTGTTTGTAAATTTCAAAATAAAACCAAATTTGTTTGTGAAGTCTCGAAAAAAATTGTTTGTGAAATCTTGAAAGACAAGTGAATTTGTTTGTGAATTCTCTAAATAGAAGAAAATTTCTTTGAGAATTTCGAAATGAAACCAAATTGGATTTGTGAAGTTTCGAAAAAAACAATACAAATCTGTTTGTGAAGTCTCGAAAGAAAAGAATATTTGTTTGTGAATTCTCGAAATAAAACTAAATTTGGTTTTGAAGTCTCGAAAAAAACTAATTTGTTTGTGAAGTCTCGAAATAAAACCAAATTTGTTTGTGAAGTCTCGAAAGAAACCAAATTTTTTGGTGAATTCTTGAAATAAAACCAAATTTGTTTGTGAAGTCTCGAAATAAAACCAAATTTGTGTGTGAAGTCTCGGATTAAAACCAAATTTGTTTGTGACATCTCGAAAGAAAACCAAATTTGTTTACTATCCTAATGAGGTCATAGCCAATCTGTGCGTTTGTTACTCGTCAAAATAACTTCAGGGATGAATGGAAATTTATTATATATTGCTACAAAATATCGCAAATTTAGTGATTAAAAGGCATGAGAACAAACTAGGTAAAAAACTGAAAAGAAACAAAAATCTAAAACTTTGGATAATAATATAAAAGAAACATCGGCTTACCTCGATTTCCGCAAAATATGCCTTGACCTCATTTGAAAGCATACATAAGCCCCGTAATCTTTAAACCCCCTCCCCCTCAATTACTGCGTACCACGTAAAATATCGTGCTGCAGAACACGATATTTTACGTGCATTTATCAGACAAGACGAATACCAGTATTACCATGAGCAATGAAATAATCAGACTTATGTACTAAACTTATCCTTCTGATTACCGTAAGGAAATTTTAAAGAATAAATTACGTTTGTATATTTAAATTGAAGACACGATTGTATACGAATTTTTATCAGATGAATAAAATTTATTCAAGGTTATCAAAAATCATTAATCTTGATTGACATAAAATCCATAAAGGCAGTTAATGCATAGCATTAACTGAAGTTCCGTTGTCATAGAGACGACATAGACATGGCCTTATACTCAGTTGTCAAGAAATTGATGTCACTTTTAGAAGATTTCCAAAAATGTTTCTTAGAGTTGGTTAAAGCGTTGCAAACTCTCTGTTTATAGAAAAATGTAGCAATATTTTTCTTTTTTAAAGCTATAGTAAGATCAAGCTCTTACTAGGAAAATGCTGCTGGGGGCCACACTGCTACAAGAACTGCCTGAAGGATGTTTAAAACGCGTGAATATTGCCTCATCTCTAGCCTAACTTACCTGTTTATATGTTCAACAATTGCAACCTTTAAATTAAGAAGCCCTTGAGGGAAAACTTCCTTCACTGGTCACCCGAAAGGGCGTCTGTCTCTTTGTCTGTCTGTCCTCCGCCTTCATGCTACGTTTGACCCGAAAAAGAAGTATCGTGGGAGGTTGGGAAGTCCTTACTCATTCACCAGACCTTCTTACACCATATCATTCCCATTCATTTAAGTTATTACAACATCCCCTAAATGACAAGCTGCACTCTGGTATGCATGAAGTGGAAAAGGACAGTGAATCATCTGCCAAGCATGTAGGATACAACGTGATGGTAAGGAGGATGTTTTCGTCTACAGGAGTTGGTCCTCTAGTGCGAATAATTAGATCGGTAAATAGGAATGTGCACCTAAACCACGTAGAACAACATATTATACCTTCACTCCCAGCATCTTTAAACCAGCCAGCAGTATTTATGCGGGACAATGTCCCATGCTATATTGCAAAACTAGTAAAATACTATTGCGAACATGAAGATATCGAAGTAAAGAAGTGGCTTGTTCAGGATCCGGACCTGAACCCAATAGAAAACCTCTGGAAGATCAATGGAGACAAAGTTCAAGACTAGTAGCATTCAACTTTGCCGGATTTATTGACGAAAAGTGAGCAAAAATGGAACAAAGTAACAACAGAATTTTTCAAGATACTAAGAACTTGGAGAGTTCCTGTCCTCGTTCTTGCACCAAAGTAATCGAAACAAAGGCTTCAACACCTCAAATTAAGGGTTTAAGTGTTGTAAGTTTCATCATTGTGAAATTTTGCTCTAGGAAAATCGTTCTCTTGTTTTGCTTTGTAGTGCACACACACACACACACACACACACACACACACGCATATATATATATATATATATATATATATATATATATATATATATATATATATCTATATATATATATGTTTTATTAAAAGCGACCGCTAGTTTCGAATTAATAATTCTTTTTTCAATCTTCTCGATTTGTCTTATATTCGCCTTTTCTTCATTGTTTAACCTGTGGATAAGCGCACCGAAGTTCGTCGGAGACTGATGCTTGTTATTTTCCAAAGGTAGAAGTAAATTAATGTAATTTAGCAATTTCTTTAATTTAACTGACGCGTTTCGATACATCGAGCATCATCTTCAGAGTTACAATGGGGAATTATTACAAAGTATTCAGTTTATATATTTTCCAAAATGTAATAACAAAATTACGAACGAAGCAGCTTAATTCCCCCCCCCCTCCTCTGGCTACCTACTTCTTCCACCTTTTATCACCTGGATCCAACCCGCACATATAAGACAAATCGAGAAGATTGAAAAAAGAATTTTTAATTCCAAACTATTGGTCGTTTTTTATAAAACATGCTATAATGAAAATACACTGCCCAAATTCACAGGTATATATATATATATATATATATATATATATATATATATATATATATATATATAAAGTGCCAAATATCATGGGATAGGCACCTCTTATTCGTGTAGGCCTCCCTTTAGCCGGGCGAAGTATATTAACTCGATGCAGCATCGATCGACTTCCACAACGGGACCTAAGACTTCAGGAGAGATGTTAACCGGTGCCGTCTCGATAGCTATTCAAAGTTACCTGTTATTTGTAGGTGCTGGACTCGGTTGCGAATAAACCTGACAATCAAGTCACGTAAATGTTCGATTGGCCTCATGTCTGGTGAATATAGTGGCTACAACAGTCGTTGGAACTTCAGAATGCTCCTCCAGATAAATCTTAGCAACTTGGGCCCAACATTATGTTGCTGGAATATCCTCATTGTCTTGGATGAATATGAATTGGGCGCAAATGGTCGTCAAGCAATGCAACGTAGCGGTCACCAGTCAAATACTGTCTTTGCGAACCCACGGACCCAACCCATTCCACGTGAATACACACCACACTAGGCCACCAATTTGGGACAACCACCAGTCGGCGCGCTCCCTTGTTGACAAGCCGTTCATGCCCTTATGGGGCGTGCACCACACTCAAACCCTACCATCAGCCCGAAACAACAAGATTCGTGACTCAGCGGACCACGTCACATGGTACCAGTCTTCCAGAAACCACTTAGCGACGTTACGAGCCCACGTGCGCCAACCTGTCCGGCGCCCTATGGTTGGTATTGTACTCCAACAACTCATGGAACCTCAAGAAAACTCTGCACTTAAATGATAGATATTTGTCTGGTAGCTCCTGCATTGAATGTGGATGCGATTTGAGTCAGAGTTGTTTGTTGTCTATTACTATGGCAATTCTAGCCTATCACGGCTGGTACAGACCGGTATAGAACCATTGGTCGACCACTGTGCTGTCTATCGTGGAAGCCAATGCCTTCTGTGATGTGTTATCGGTACCCATGCGACATTGTGACACATTAGAAAGAGGGATGTTGAATGTGCGCTCAGTTCTAGAAATGGGATGCCCTATCCATCTGCCACCCACTACCATTCCGGGCCGGAGCTCTGATAATTCAGGTCGCATTGCCACGAACAGTCTATCCGGTGTTCACGGTCACACAAAGTTAAATCACAACATAGAGGTTTAGGAATTTCCATCAGATTACGGTACGGTGGCGCTGCTCACCAACAACTTTCCATACTACTGTCCCATAACTATTTCGCTTGAGTTTAAATTAAGGTAATCTGGAAGTAATTACTTTTTTTCAAATAGGAGAGAAAAACAAAGGTTAGTGAAATTTAATGAACTTATCAACTACTGCAACTCATAGGGGATGCAAATTTTCGAGCTATGGTTTAAAATAAAATCACCATTTTATCCCGAAAAAACGCTCGAAAGATCATTTTGAACTATACATTTGTTTGCGGTTTGTATACCAATAAATAGAGATACCTTCACAGCATCGAGCACATCGAGGAGGAGGAGGGGGGGGGGGGGGCATTCTTCATCCACGCCAGGCATATAACTCTATTCAATTAACCAATCATTACCTTCTCGGATTGGATCAAGAGCGGCCTCAAGTGTGCCCGAGGCAGTGATGAAATACAACTACTCATTGCTCTACTAAACGCAAATCATCCTCGTGTGAATTGCAGTTATCTTACTAATACCTGTTTCTAAAGTTCTGTCACTATAAAATGTTCTAGTAATCGAAACAAGTGATATTTCGTAAGTTCTAAATCCGAGGAGTATAAGGGATGTAAAAGAATATCCCATCTTAACAATCTTGTCTTTTCCTGCGTCTGTTTTGCAGAGTGAGCCCTTGAATTGTTTGGTTGTAAACAGCACATTTTATGTTTACCGAAGCTGGTTTGTGTCGATGAAAAGCTTCGTTTACAAGGATTAAGAACCTCAATGCGTTGGAAGAGCTTTATTCAGACAACCTGGACTTATTCTTATTCCTTGAGTATGTCTGTGAAGATGTTGGTGTAGAAAGCAAAATAAAAGTACAAGTTTCTATATAACTTGTTTTGAAATATCTAAAACTAGCAAAGGTACTCGGCGTTGCCCGGAATTAAAAGTCCTGTCGCAAATAAAAACAAATTGTTTGAAATTCTTACGAGTATATTGTGATACAAAAATATCTTTACATGCTGATTATTATCATTTATGGAGTGAAGGCAAGTTCAGGAGAGTTGCGCACTCTCCCTATCATATAATATACTTACGATGATTAAACGTTTCACCGCACCCGCGCAGGAGTTTACGCGCATTTGTGAATGACCGTTAGTTATGAGCACCACCTTATCGCTGCAGGTAAAGATCGAGC